>JABYQS010000094.1:0-157962 GCA_022592435.1 Cerioporus squamosus | reverse complement strand
GCGCACCACCGCGTCCACGTCCTCACCGAGCGCCGCCGCGCGTGGATCGTCATTGCGCACTGCCGCGTTTGCGTCCATTCCGAGTAGCACCTCGTCTAGATCGTCATCGCGCGTCAATGAACCTGTGTCCACTTCGCGCACCACCTCGTCTCCATTGTCATTGCACGTCAGCGCGTCCACGCCCTTACTGAGTGCCGCCTCGTCAGGATTGTCATCGGGCACTAGCGCATCCCTTGTCGCCTCTTCGTTGTCATGCCCTGCGCTGGAAATACCGCGGCACCTTGAAGATGTGATTGATCTGACCATTCCCTCTCCCCCACGTCCTCGTCGTGCCCATAAGCTACAGATCATTGATCTCACTGAAGAGCATATTATTGATCTCACTTTGTAGACTGGTTGTATCGTAGAATGCTGTACTCGTAAATAGTAGTTTGACAATGAAAGTGTGTATGATGAAATCAGAAGCAGGGACAAGTGCGACCACATCTAGAGCATGGCTCCTGCTCTTCACGATCTGGGTTAAGGTAGTCCTCTCGTTGTCCGGAGGGTTTGTCGACCCATGAAAGCAGGTACTTGAAGATTGTTGTCGGATGATCAAAATCTTCCGCCCAGCCTCCCCAATCGCAAATCTTGCGGAAATCCCACCGCAGCTCAGTATGGAGATATTGGCATCCTCCGCGGCGGAAGGAATGAGTCCCATATGAGCGGGGGTCCACTCCAATGTCGATGAGGTTGTTGCGGAAGCACTGGAGGAATGCTTTGTTTGACTGCGAAGAGCAATGAGCGAGAGGTACATCCTTGTTCAGTACATACTTACCATGCGCGCATTCGCAAAGGCACTGATCTCGTCGCTGCCATGACGGCGAGAACGGAATACAAAACCAGTCCTCTCGACGCCCATCTCGCCGCATAGTAACCACCACTCCGCGAGCGCTACGACGGGACACATCCAGGGACGATCAAGGTCTTCATATATCAGGAAAGGATAGATCTCTGTTGACGGTCAGTTCATCAGGCTACGAGCGCGACAGTAGACCAACTCACCGCCTAGTTGATGCGTCTTCCGAAAGGGGAGCTTGAGCCTGACGCAGCTATGGCCATTCACCTTACAGAACTCGATATCTTGCCACATGATGCGAAGGGTTTCGTCGTAGCGTAGTAGGCACTTCATCGAAATGGTATACGATGCTGTCATCATGACCCGCGTCTTATACCCGCCCCATTCCGACGCGTGATCGCCCTTGCGCTTGAGAGGGCGGGACTCCGACACCCGTGGATACTTGCGGTTGTAGTCGTAGAGCTCCTTCATGGTGAGATGGTCCATTGCTCGCGCACTTGTCACAACCTCGCCGCCGCTACGCACCTTAAAACAGTGAATGAATAGATCAGTAAGTCGGTCATGGGCCCGGGATCGGTCAAGGATGCTGTGCGTACCTTCCGCCGGCGCAGGCTAATCATGTACTCCGAGACGACAACAGAGAGCGACGGGTTGCCGTAGAACGTGCCCGGAAGGAGGGGGTGCTCACCCCACATCTGCGAGCCAATCTTGAAGCCACGCCCGAACTTGTGGCTGATGGCGGCCCTCATCTTCTGGGCGCGTGCATACGAGACGCGCTCGATACTGAGATCTTTCTGATTGCCAGTGATGAGATCGATATCATCTGCTCTGTCAATCGGTGGAATGTGAGCCTGTTACTGGAAAAAGAATGTATCGTTCTGACGTACTTCGACATAATCCATGCGGTGACCCACACCGGAGTTTGCGGCGGAAGCGTCTTCCAGAATGTGTCCGCCATCTGCTCTTCCTCAATGAAACCATACTCCACGCAAAACTCCGTAAACGTCTTCCAGAGGCTGCGTGTAAGGTCAGCCCGAGATCCCCAGTAAGTGGCAGTGAGCAATGAAATGGCTTACTTGCGGTACTCGTTCGCCGTGCCCGGAACAACGACGTGTTCTGATGCCTTCTCAATTGCCTTCTCAAGATTGCCTATGTCCGCCGTCTTCGCTTTCTTCCGAGCTGAGGTTGGGGAGGGACGCAAATACGATGGGTCATTGGCAAGCTCATCGTCGATCTCTTCGGCGGCCTCCATGGACTCTCTTTCAGCTGCGACGTCGTCCTCGATTTCGGCCCATGCGACCGTCTCCCGAGACACAGAGATACCCTTGAGTCGGTCAGCCATCATGTGTTGTCAAGTACGAGTAACGATGGAGTGAAGAGAGAACAGGTCAGTGTGGCTGAGGCCGCAGGCGGGTAAATCCTAATTTAGTCGAATGATCGGAGGCCACAGGCGAGGGAATAACAGGGGGCGAGCTCGGTCAAGCTACTCTCTAACTTGTACACTATGTCATCCAATAATGAAGGGAGGTCGCGCAAGGATTGCGATATACTTACCTTGCCATGTCCAGGTCAGAGCATCAATCGAGATGATCGTCAGTTCAGAACATTTGAGTTGAGGATGTGAGTTCAATATTCGACGCTATTTTGCAATTAGGAGCTTACCAGTCCCAGCAAACCGCCGCCGAAAGTCGCAGAGCTGAAGAACCACCTGGCGTCCTTTGGTCTCACGAAGTCAGGCAAGCAAGCGGAGTTAATTGAACGCCTTCGCAAGTTCTCGGAGAATCCGGAGGAATGGAACAGGTACGTCTGCCAGCATATCAGACGTGAGCTTCAGGCTGACTATGGATCGAACGAATGCAGTATACTCTTGCCGGCGCGAGGGCGTCAGCGAGGGGATATATCCAAGCGAACCGCAGCGAAAGACTTCACTGCGCAGCGTACCCTCGAGGTTTTCGGAGCACGAGAAACTGAGCTTACCTTCCAGCCCAAGAAGGGCGGTTACGAGACGAGGCCGATAGTCCAGATGTCTGAGCACAGAGAGGCTGCGAACGATGCGTGGGTGAGTGTCAGTAGTCAAGCCCACGCGATTCCTAAAACGCTACCCAGTTCCCACATTGTCATAGGCCACCGCAGTCTTGCGCAAGCGCAACGCGCAGACGGACACCGTGGCTCAGGTCCCTGCAGGCAACACGAGTCCAGACGCAGTCACCAGGACAGCAATCAGTGAGAAGACACAAGCAGATGCCGGGAGCGCAGACAAGGACCAGCAGAGCAAGACGGTAGTACCCAAGGTAAGTAGGCATCGCGCGCACCCACGCGCTACGTCCCAGATCTGACTCTATTTCATATCACCAGGCTATCCGACGAATCGAGCGACAGATTGTCACCATTAACCGGGAACTGCACAGCCAGTTTGGGGCCATGCGGTCTCAGATGTCCCATCTCGAGACGATGGTCTCATCTGGACGGTATATTGGCGGCTTTTCTTTCTCGCACGCTCCGGGTCACCCCGCCTCTGTCCCCAATAGCATCAGCTCTCATCTTGCGTACTCACCGTCATCTTCACTGGTCGCCGTTCCCGGGACAATCGGCACGACGTTGAACGGGGGCTTCGATGTGAGCCTCGTCGTACCTCCTCAAGTACCTCCAACGAACACCTGCCAAGCTGTTGCAACCTCTCACTCACCTCAGCCTCTTATCACCTCGCGCATCACCATCCCGCGAGAGGAGATACCGCCCGGTAACCTGCTGATCTTCGACCTCGACGGCGAGGAGCTCGCGTTCGACAGGACCCAGGTGCCGAGTCCGCCGAAGGTGAGCTTTGCCAACGACCTCCCGCGGCTCTTCCGGGAGTGGCACGACTCGGACCTCCTCACCGTCAACGGTCGTGGCATTCCCATCAAACATTGGGAGCGATTCTATAAAAAGCGAGTTGGCATCAAGCAGCACGCATGGGACCTCGTCCGGGTGAAGTGGGGTAACTGGAGGGTGCGTAGTCAGTGACTTCTCATCATACTCGTTCTGATCCATCTATCCAGTTTCTAGTCTCGGAACGCGAACGATTCGATTCGGAAGACGTGTTCTGGGCGAAGTACACTGACGAGGAAGGCAAACATCTCAACTTCCAGAAGATCCTCGATGCCCTACAGGGCGGACGCAAGACAGACGACGATAACGACGCCGCCGCAGCGCTCTGGTTCTTCGACAACGACCTCACGCACCCCGACGCCCACGGCTACTTCCACTACAAGAAGACCGGGGCGACCTACGTCTGCAAGAAGACGCAGGCCATTGCCGTCAAGTGGCGCAAGCTTCTCCGTGACCACGAGGACGTCGCGCGGCGATGGGAAATCGCTCGCGCATCCTTCCCGCAGCCCGAATTCGATGGTTGAGTGCCATCTCCTCGCACCTTCGACACAAGGTGAGCCCCTTCCTGTGCCTCCGATATGCGCTCACTGCATCGCTGACTTGCTTGCAGCACACGCTCACTACGTCGACCCCAGGGGTGCCCTCTTGCGCCCGTCCTCTCATTTGTATCTAACCCCACCCTTTCTTGATGACCATCCGACCACGACAGGCTCCAGTATTGAGCCGCTGTTCATGTCCTTCTGGTTTTACGGACGCCGCGCCTTCTCCGTTCACGTTTACACGGCGTTCCGAGTCGTCCTGCGCCTCGCGCCTCGCTCGGACTATCCCCTACATGACTTCACGCCCATATCTTACGTTCCTGTATAGTCGCGTACTTGTACAGCACACTATTCGTGCATCTTGCGCGGTCCCAGTGGGGATCTCTAATCCGACGCAGCTTTTTCTATCACGCTCTCGACGACCAGGAGGAATAACGGCTTTTATTTTCCCTAGGTAAGTCCTCTGCCGGCCGACAAGTCCCCCGGCACGCCGCCGCCTCGAGCTCCGACCCAATCCCGCCCGGAATGGGACATCCGACGACGCGGACGACCTCCCATTATCCGCTCGCTCGTCGATCGCGCACTCCGGGGGCCAGGGAGAGCAGAGAGGGGCCAGGGGAACGCCAAGCGGGCGTTTTGGAGGCCGGATGCCCGATTAGGCAAGGCGCCCGCGCGGGACCAGAGCTTGGCGCCCGAGGGACTGCGAATCTCCACCAGGAAGGCGCGCGGGCCCGGAATCCTTGCGGAACGTAGAGCGTCTCCCATCCTCTCTCCCCCTCTCTCATATTTTTCCAATTCCAGTCATCCGCAGCCGGCCCCCGACTCCTCCCCAGCGCAGCTTGCGAACCACCCCATGGAATCGGAATCAAAGAGTAACCAGTGCCCGATGGTTACTAGTTTACTATTGGTCGCTCTGCGCGGCTTACGAGGATGAATGAAATGGAAGCTGTGCGCACTGCGCGGGACGTTGTGTAAGTGTATACGCGCGTCCGAAGCTGTCCGAAGGATGTCATCCACCCCTCAATACGCTGTCATGGCAGAACGTTTGTGCGAGTAGACTGTGGAGTACGTCGCGCTTCCGGGGCGTACCTTCCTCCGGGGAGACGTGTTCAGGGTTCGCTGGGTGTGTCGTTACGGTATTCTCTCTCCGCGCGTCCGGCAGCGATGCGTGAATCGTGTTTCATGTTCTGAATCTGAGGTAGTAACCTCGATCGATTGTTGAGTGACTCCTGGAGAAGGACAATCCGAAGTAACCTGTCACCAGTGACCGGGACCCCAGACCGGACGAGAGTAACTCTACTTACTACATAGTTCACCTCTGATGCTGTTTGAGCGAGAAAACTGAACTTCAGTTGCGGTATGTACTGGGCTACAGGGCCCAAGATGGCGGACATGACGGACAGATTCGACGCCAGAATCTCACGAGGATTTGTATAGAGATCAAACTCGTACGCTCCGTAACCACTACACGGCTACAGGTCACAGTAAGTCGGCTTCAGTTGAGGCTTCTGTGCAGACTTACGAGCAACATCAGGCAACATCCGAGACGCACATGCGCATCAGGCGTGGGCACGTTCAGCAAGCCGGCTGCTAGACCGTGATTTGCATCGCAACTGCCCGTCGCAGCACGACGCGTAACTCGACCTTCAACCACCACCACCACCACCATCCTTAAGCATGAACGACGTCGCGAACCGTTATCAGCCATCCGAAACCTCAGGTTCGAGGCCACTCATCGACCTTAGCATGTACAAGGACATCCACGCCAAGCTGCGGCCAGCACCTAGCCATGCTTTCGGGTTCCTCCTCGGACCCCAGATCCGCCGCCGCTAGGCGCGCTGGTTCTACGAGCACGAATTCGGGGACAAGCTCTCCACCATGACCCCTGAAGAAGCCGAGGAGGAGCTCGAACTTTCGAATATATCACCGGTACCATGCTTCCCAGCTTGCTCTACTGCGCGTTCCCCAACCTCCCGCGCCTCCGCAACCGCATCCTGCCCGTCGTGGACGGCGAGCTTGTCCCCAAGCATTACGTCTTTGTTCTTCGGGACGATGCTACGCGGGAGAGGCTGACTGCGCCGTTGGATCCCGAGGTCATCGCTGGCGTGAGGGAGAAGTTGGGTCTCGCCGGGGACCAGGAGCCGAACTGGTATTGTATCGACGCGTACGTCCGACTCTTGTTGCTCATTCGCGACGTTGGCTCATCACAATCTGCAACAGCGCCGCCAAGTGATCGATTGTGGTCTTGCCTCTCATCACATGTGTACTTTTGCTCTCCTCGGACTCTCAGAATTGCTGAGTTTGCGCTCATCTGAACACGTCCTGAATGTCATCTGTTTCCGGCCATTGTGGTCTACAGGGGACTCGGGACAACGTAAGGCAAAGCATCGACCTGTCCAGGGTCCCGACAGAAGGTATGTATGTCCGCCTCTTCTCATTTCATCTCGCCTATGAATTAACACCGAGATTGACTAGGTGCGCTCCGGTGCAGACATGCCATTCACATGCTCACCGGCGTACCATAGCGAATATCTGCCCTTCTCGAATGACTCTTAGTGGGCAGCCGCCACCGCATAGAGATATTCGCGTCTCTCCGCATCATCTCTCACAACTTCTGTGCAAAATAGCACCTCTCCTTGTGCGGAGTGACTAGTGAGGGCCGGAGCGAGCGTGTCCTAAGATGGTTGACATGGTTCTTCGGCAACTCCCGGAAGTCTGGTATGTAGCCTGAATGACCGGCCACACAAACGGTGACCCAGCTCGCAATATCGCTCAACGACAACTCCATCATCGGAATGGACAACAGCGGACACCAGGGCAAATCGTCCGCCGATGCTGAGAATAGGACGCTGCTGGCCACAGTCAAAATCGAGACTCCGTGGGTGCTCGTCGCCCCTGAGGTGATTCGCAGTATGGAAGGTTTGCACGACTTCACGAACGATCCTCCCACCTCTTCAACATTGTCTGGTTCTGGCAAGATCGTCTGAGGGTACTGCATGACGTGAGTGCTGTTCATGGGTCGCAGACTCCCCATCCCCCCATCCATGATTCTGTGCAAGTACGTGGAACTGAGGAGGTGACTTAGAACTTCAATCCACAACTCATACCAGAGTGCGTATATGCGGCAGTGAACCGCATCCTGGCGAAGTATCCGGACAGAGGTGTCGATATACTGGCTGAGTTGGACCTCCGAGACCGACTGAAGACCTACTCTTGTCACCAGTGTGCCTTGGAGTTCGGTGAGATCAACAAGGAGCGAGCCAAAATTCCGCTGCCTCGGCTTGTCGGTTGCAGCATCCGATACGCACTCATACATCTTTATGGCGACAATTCGCTGAGCACCCACGGTGAGCCATGTCGACGCTCTCGGAGGTGTGGCAGAGTCGTGGATGCTAAGTCCTAACGACTCCCATCATAGATAAACCACTCAGCTCACGCCGCGGCCTCATCCACGCACTGAAGACACGCACGGACATCTGCTGCTGCATCGTCCTCGAAGCAGAGATCCGACAATGCGGCCTCTACACCTATCGTTCGGACGTCGTCGCCGCGGCGTCGTTCCTGATGTCGCTCACCTCGTGAGTGCGGATGTCCCTGCGCTCATAGCTTGTTCCTCTCATACATTTCTCCGTTTCAGACTTACGGAAGTGAGGACTTGCATCACGGACGGACGGTACTGGATGTTTGGTCGCCTCTGGAAAAAGCAGGACGACGGATGCCGAGTGTTCATGGACACTGATCCACTGCCGCTCGAGCCTCCTGATTATCGGAGCGGTCCTTACGCGTTCCAGCGCATGCGATCGCAGCTGTCCGTAGTGGTCGGATTGTTGGCATGCTGCGTAAGTGTGGTTCGGACGAGGACATTGCTAGCGATGACGCGCTCACTATTCGCTCTTTTGTTCAGATCGACGGCGTAGCACCGTTCATCGGAGACCAATGAAGGACAGGACACGGTCACTGACCATCATGCTTCCTTACAAAGTCGCAATTTGCTCCCAATGTATTATGTACGATGCGACACTTGTAGCTCGAGTCTGTCGGCAGTCACCTCTCCCACTCCCATCCCTCGGCCGCCCACTCCGGCATCTGTGTCTCGAACGTCCCCAGACTCGTCGTGTATCTGAGCGCATGCAGGAATATGTAGAGCGACTCCGGCTTCGGATCCGGGTGCAGGGGCACGAAGCACTCGGGGCAGTACTGCATTCCGTTCGCGTCTGTCTCAGCCACAGCTTTTGCTGCAGGCGGCGGGATGGGGTCGGGTGTAGGCGCTTCGGACGTGGCAGCTGGGGGGGCAGAGGCAGATGCCTTCAAGGACATGCGAGTGGCCAGCGCGGCAACGTCCTCGACTGTGATCTGGTCCTTGAGTGGCTCTTCTTCCACGATGGGGGCTGCAGCCGTGTCGCTCTCAGGCGTAACGGACGCCAGCGCAGGACCGCCGCGTTTCCTCTTGTTCTGCGGAGGCAGGGGAATCGTGAACCCGTGCGGTGCGAGCGCGGCCTTTGCCCGGAACACGACGTCGCGCCAACGGCCCCAGTCTTCTGCCTCATCCTGATATATTGATAGTTCAGCGTGCGTGAGCCACCGAGTTCGTCCGAGATGCAGGGCATATGCGTACTTACTTTCATGTTGCGAAGACGCGTGATGATCCCCACTGCCTCTGCGGAGAGCGGCACGGGAGAGCCCATCCCGATGTCGTGTCCCGTCTCGCGCGGGAGGAGCTTCGGCCGTGCTGCCTCGCCCTCGTCGGTGCTCTCGGTCGCAGAGGCACCTTCCACCACCGGTCGCGAGATCGACTCGGGGTTGGTTGATGCGTCGAACTGGAAGCCCGAGTGCGCGGGAGCTTGCGGTGCGGCACGTTCGTCGCTCGGAACAAGGTCGATGCCGCCTTTCCCAAGGTTCTCGCCCTGTTCGCGCAAGCAGCTGTGTGAGTCATCTGCCACCGTAGGACAGGAGGTAGACGTACCCATATTCGAGGATCGGAGTAGATGGGATCGTTCGCGATGGGGTGCCCGAGGTATTGCAGATGGACGCGAATCTGGTGTGCTGCATATATATATATTCAGTCAGCCGTCACGGGTCTCGCAAGGACGTCAGAGCGTACATCGACCTGTCTGAGGACGACCTGTTTTGGATCGGTCAGTATTGAGACAAGGTTGTGTTTTTGTGACACACATTGCAGGACGCTCGTGTCCGTGTTCGCATCGTACCGGATGCGCTTGAAGATCGTCTTCGCGGGCTGATCCAAGGGTCAAGCGCTGCGTTGTGGAGGGACGACAGACATGCATGACATACCTTGCCTTCGGGATGGACGATATTCAAGCCCATCTGCCGGTCGACTGTTAACAGTGGCTCCTCACAGGTGATCTCTTCCCTGCACAACGTCAGTGGGTACTGTTACCTAGGGAGCGGCCGAACGTGGAACGTACTCTGGGAACTTGCCTTTGCATCGGGCGACGTACTCTTTCTTCACCTCGCCGTTGACGAACTCGCGCGATAAGGTATTCGCAAGCGCAGAGTTGAGTGGGAGGATCATCAGACCAGGACGTCAACCTGTCCAGCCTATTCACCGCTGAACGACGAAGTCAGCAAAGAGCCAGATATCGGTGACCAGCACGACGTACTGTACACTTTCTCGAATCCGAAGTCGTTCTTCAGGATCTCCACAAGGCTATTGCGGAAGTAGCGTCCGGCGGCATGGACAGGCTAGGACATGGGTCAGGCGTAGCAATACTTCCACACGCGAGCACATACGATGGAGCCTGGCTTGTCGATGACGAGGAACTGCCGTTCCTTGTCGTGCAGGACGATCCGGACGGGTGTCGACGTGACTGGAGGCTCATGACGATGCGACACATTTCTGTGGGTGTGATTAGCAATGACCCACAGCGCAATGTAAGGACGACATACTCTATCCTGTCGCCGTTCTGAACGATCGTGTCTGGTTTGGCAACTTTCCCGTTAATCGTGGTCACGCCGGATTCGAGCGCATATCTCTGCATTCGTCGGTAAGTCAACATACAAGAGGGCGTCCGGACGACTAGGATGACATTCCATGAAAAATTTCAGCGGAGCTTCGAGTGAAGGGCGGGTTACTGGCGGTGGCCCCCGTGAACTTGGCCTACCAAAACTCGCCCTCGACCGCCAATATGACGTTGTGGCGGGTCCGGTCTCGTCGATCCCTGAACGCCACGATGGTCCATACATAGCGCGTGATACTCATTCTCCTCAACCATAACTATCATCCGGCCAATGTGAACAAATATACTCAAGGAAGTCCGGGCGTCCCGGGGCCTCCCACTTCCCACTTCAACGGTTGTGGTCACGGACCAGGATCAAGGGATACGCGGCGAGAGAAGCCGAGACATATTAGAGACGGCCGGTGGACCGTGGACTGGCGGAATCTCCGTCCGAGCCCTCTACGGAGAGGAGTCCCCATGGCCCTGACTTGCTGACATGGGTACGTACCATGAGGTCGAAGACCATCTCCCAATGCAACATGGTCGACCGGCGCGAGTGAAGACGCAGGTCAAGTCGACGGCAGCAAAGATCCGCGATGTATATCTTCCAGCTACTTGACGAGAATCATACTGGCGCACAGATCGCACATGCAACATTGAGAAAGGCCTCCAACCTGTTGAAGCAACAGATATGCACGTACATAGAACTCCATCGACCGGTCCCGGAACTCGGTGGACACCACCTCGAGGATCTCGCGTCCCAGCCAGCGTCCCTTCGCCATCGTCGTGTACGGGTACCAGTAGGGCGGAATCTTCTTCAGACCTGGGGTAGCCCTTCCTTTCTCCTTCGCAGTAGCCTCGATCGCCCAGAGCTTGAGATGTCTGCGTGGCCATAGTCGAGGTAGATCGCAGCGTGGTTGAGAGGATGAAGTTGGTTAAAACTTGACGAAAAATGTCGGCATCAGATATTGGAATAGGAGATCTGCGCACAGCGCGTCCTCGACACCTCGTGGAGAGCACAGTACCCAGCTCAGAAGCCAGCGCGAACGAGACGTGGTGTTCGAGGAAGAAGCAAGTTCGCGCGGAGAGGAGGGAGTGGAGGGACAAAAGCTTGGGCGCCAGTACGCTCACCCGCCACTACTGCCACTACATGGCTTGTGTCTGGTTTCGAGACTATCCATCACCTAACATCGCAACATCTAACTACCTATGTACTATGATTCGAGTATCGATTGCAGATCAAACTCGTCGAGTCATCATGGACTCGTGTTGTTTCTGTCTCGAAGTTGCCAACCAGTTATGTCACTGGAAAGAGCATGCGCCTTCCATCCGTATCCTCGGGCGTCGCATGCGTAGACGAGGCAAGGCAGACAATGACGCCGGCGGACTTGACGAACATGACGAGACCTGTGAGAGTGGCCGGTGTCGTGCGGGACTTCTGCGGGACCATGCCCTCAATCAGCACCCATCTCAAGAGGTGTCGCACATAACACAGGGACGCCCGCTTCCTCCGTCGTGGAATGGTCGCATCGAGAAGCGGAAGGCAATCGTCCTGTAGCTGGGTTCAGTCCGAGCCAAGCCAGCCTATGTCGAGCCAGCCTACACAACCACAGCCTCTACGGATCGAAGCTCGGGTGTCACAAAGCCTCTGTGCAATGTTCTGACCAATATATTGGCCGATGAGCAAGATAGTATACATGAGTCCACACGATGATAGCACGCACGGGTCGAAGGGAGGCGGAGGTAGTAGGAGAGTACGGGATGCCTTCATCGCACAAAGAGGCGTTTCGACCTCAAAGGTCGCGCTGCGCCGACTCGCCCCGTCTCCTCTTGATACATCCGGTATGCTTCACGCAAGTGATCAGGAGACAATGGTCCCGACTCTCCTCGACGCGCTTGCACGCTGCGGGCTGTTGCGAACGCTCGTATCAGGATTTGCCACAAGTGCATGAAAGACCACTGACCTTTCTCGACAATCTCACCCACAAATACTTTCGAGAAACCGGCGACTACTTGGGCAACAGGTTGCGATACTTGCTGGCCTGTTGCTTGCTGAATGACCTGCATGCAACTCGTGAGCAAGAAGTGGCATACGCAGAGAGCCGAGTTCGTACCTTCCGCACCGCCTGCTTCGGGAGCGCATGTCTACGATATGCTTCGAAACGATCATATTGCTCGGGACTGAAGTTGTCCATGAGGACTCTGCGATCGTGCGCATACAGTCAGTGCTAGGCCCACAGAATCAGACAACAGCCACGCACTTCAGGTTGTCCTTCGACTGGCTCTGCCATGATAGTTGCGCCGAGTAGTCATCATCCGCCATCGCAGGCAGTATCTCATCCTCCCCGTCTCCCTCTTCTTCTCCTGCAGGTGCGCCGTTGGTGGCAGCACCGCCAGCTCCCGACGGACCAGGGGTCCCCGTCTCTGGCCCAGCAGCCGAGGTGGATGCAGCTAGTTGCGTACCTGGGAGACTGAGGCCTTGCAACGCGGCGTCCTGGCCGGGCGCAGGGGTCGTGCTCCCGCCCGCAGAGCTAGAGCCTGCAGCAGGCCCGCCGGCAAGTTGTGTGTCAACCCATTGCAACCCGCTCTGCGAATGCGACTGCTGTGATGCCGCTGGGGTCTGAGACGCGTTGGCGTTGGCATTTGCTGTCGCGTTCTTGGGTTTGCGACCGCGTTTCGCGCCTGTGCCGCGCGTCCCAGGGGCTCCGCCGCGCGATGGTGCTGGCGTCGACGGGTTAGCGGGGATGAAGGAGCGTTCGGGCACCGGGTAATTCGCGAATGGCGAGCTCATTCTGAACAATGGGGGGTTGAATAATGCTAGCGAGGATCAGACAGCAAGGGTGATGAGGGCAGAGAAATTCAAACGATCGTTGTGGTTGGTTGCGGTCCAAAAGCGCGAGCGCTGGCGCCGACGTCGTGGCCACAAGTCTCGCGAACGCCGCTCGTCCTTGTTAACCCCCTCAGGCTCCAGTCCATCTACCGTTCCTCCTCATCGGCTATGGCGCGCAGCGTATACAGTCCTAGTCCCTCGCCCAGTCTTCGGTCAATCACCGACTTCTCCGACTCCTCTGACGACGATGTCGGCTCATACGGAGAGGCTGTCGAGTATGGAGGCTCTGCATCGAGACCAGGCTCCCCGGTTACGGCGGACACCAGCATGGTGGCTGAGGAACAGGAGGCAGACACGATGACTTGTCAATGGGAGGACTGCGGGAGGGTCTTCAATCACCTACCGACCCTCATTGACCACATACACAATGGTACGCAGCTCCGCGAGCCATGCCCCATGTCCCCGGAAACCTGACCGAGCAGCCAGACCATATTGGAGTGCACAAGTCCAACTACACTTGCGAGTGGGCGGGCTGCGTCCGTCGCGGAATTGCGCAGACCTCCCGTTTTGCCCTCATCTCGCATATACGGTCCCATACGGGAGAGAAGCCGTTCACATGTCCACGACCAGGTGCGTTCATTTCTTGCGTAGCTTCATTGGTGGCTTAAGATGGAGGTGTGCGTGCGCATACTCCAGCCGAGAGCACTTGCTTGCCGCGGTCCACCCAGGCTAACATCCTGGTACATAGAATGTGACAAGTCCTTCACGCGCTCCGACGCGTTGGCGAAACACATGCGAATACAGCACAACATCTCCCCTCCACTGCCTGGTCGCGGCGGAAACAGGAAGCGCAAGCGCGAGGAGCCAGAGGCTGTAGCGACTCATCCCCCGGATCCATATGGCTACTCGACGTTTAAGGTCGAGCAGCAAGTGAACGACGATGACGAGTTTCGCGTATCGCCCGTGGAAGGCGGCGGCCCCAACTCACGGCCCCCCCAGACTCCCGCTCGGCAGTTCTCACCAGAGCCGGGCAACTTCGAGTACGATCCCGAGGACGAGCTCCCGCAACACTTGCTCCGGCAGGCTGACCCTGCGACGGGCTTGATCATGGGCCGGTCTCATACGCAAGTCCGCTACATGCTAATGAAGGCGAAGCATCGCTGGGCGGTCGAGCAGCATGAGGCGCTCGTCGAGGAGCTGCGTGTCTTGCGGCACGAAGAGAAGTGCTGGAAGGAGCGGAAGGATGCGCTTCTGGACGAGCTGCTGAGGAAACAGTTCGGGTGGGTTGTTTCATCCTTCGCGACGAGCTGCCGCACTCACCATATGTCGCACAGTCCGCAAGCCGAGCAGCTTACCAACCCGCTCCTCATGGCGGCCCAGAACACATACGTATACCAGCCAGAGCGGGAGGAGGATCCATACGCGTAGCCGATAGCTACGCGTTATCGATCCCGGCCTCCTCTGTCTTTGCTCTCCGACGCTGTTTTCTGTACCAGTATGTCTCGCTATCCCGCGTCTCTGTATATTACAGACCAGGTTAATCACATCGCTGACACTTACGAGCATGCTGAGAGTACTTAAAGGTGATCCCAAGGACTGGGAGGGACTGGGATGCCATGAGCATTGAGAAGCAGCAAGTCCAACGAATAGGCGCCTCGGCTAAGCGACCACGTTGTTTGATGGGCCATTCCCAAATGGGCGAACAAGAAACCCGGTCCTTGCACCCTGGCACCGGCCACTGCTCCTTGTACTCCGACCTTGACTGCAACCACCACCATCTCCCAGCTGCATACCTTCCTGCCTTTACACAGAAGCTCCACCCGTTGTTCATCCGCTATATCCCACCATGGCGCCTCTCAAGCGTCACGATACCACTACTCTAACCACGTCCGACCAGGAAGTCCCGGTCGCGACGTCGGATCCCCTCGACTACGCGCCGCCCTTGCGTCGCAGCTCCCGTGTGAGCTGCTCGTCATACGCTTCCAGCTCCAGCTCCCGTCGACCGTCAGTTCCTCCGAGGCGTTCTCCAAGGATCCCAACCACCGTTCAAACCACTCCGGCGCGGCCACCCCCACGCTCTCACAAGGGCAAGGGCAAGGGCAAGGGCCTTCACGGGCGACACGAGTCGGTCTCCGATGATCCCAATCTCTCGCCTTACCGACACCCTTCTTATAAGGCTCCTCAACTAGGTGAGTTCCGCGCATCGTCGAGTCCACCCTTGCCGTCCTGACCACCAGTGGGCATCTGCGCCGTCAGAAATCCCATCTGACTGTCCCGAGGCGCTGCTTCGTCCGCCGTCTGCATTCCGACTACCCGCGCCGCAAACGCCCCCTTCCTTCAGACCACGCCAACTACCCGCTCGGTCGCCTCCCCCGACTTCACCGTCCTTGATGAGCGCCATCCACTCGCCCAACTACCTGCTCCCCCTGCACAGGAGGAGGACGTGGGTGATGACGACGACGATTTTGATGTCCAGCTCCCCTTCACGACCGAGAATGGCCTCGTGTACGACTACCCACCGCCCGATCCCGAAGACCCGTTCTGGTTCGAGGACATGCACGGCAACATTGAGGCGGACTACTACATCAAGCAACTGCTGAAGGACGTCAAGGCCGCAGTGTCCGCGAAGCTCTACCAGTCGACGATCATCGAGCTCGAGCTGGAAGATCTCGTGAAAAACTACGACAAGATGCTCGGGGACATCGGACGGATGAACGGCAGGAAGTTCGAGATGTTTTTGCGTAGGGAGGCGGGGCTTACGGTGGTTCCGGGGCTGAACGAGGAGGGCGTGGTGCATCTGCGCCGGTCTCCACCGCGGCCCCAACCGCAACCGCAACCGCAACCTGGGCGGGCGGACGAGAACGTGTTCGATGCACCGAACGTGTTGAATGGGTGAGTCTCAACTCAATCTGAGTCCTCTTGGCACAGACCTAATATCCCGTGTGTCGTACCCAGTGCTCCTGCAGAGCAGCAGGTTGAAGAAGCAGACCCAGAGCTGGTCCCTACCGAGCCCGTCGAACATCGCTCTAGCTCACCAATCAGCTCGCCGTCCAACGGCGCGTCCTTCCGGGCGCAGAAGCGTCGTCTCGAGGCTGCATCCTCGATCGAGGACGTTTTCATCACCTTCCCCACGAACAAGCGGCGCCGAGTCACTCCAGGTCCTACGCTCCGCTACTCTCCCCTCCCGCCCTCGTCGCCCCTTCCGTCGACCCACGCCTCAAGCAGCGAGTCAGGCTCCCCTCGTCCTGCTCCCGTCCGTCTCTCTCCCATCGCCGAAGCCGAGGCGGCTTCCGAGACCGGTGTCGTCGACAGCGACCCTGACTGGGTGCCGAATGACAGCAATGCGGAGAACATCGACCCCAATGGCAATGTGGTCAACGAAGTCGCCGATGACGTGCAGAAGGATAAGGTGACGCCCCTGAGGAATGCCTGGATCCCGCGCTCTACCCCGCCCGAGGTCGTCTGCGCTCGCATCGAGGCTATTCACCCGTACTATGTCCCGCCGCGTTCGAGCGACTTGGACATCCCGATGGCGTGGCCGCCTCGTTCAGACGAGGTCGTTGAAGAGCAGGACAAGGAGAAGGAGACGAAACATGAAGCCGACGAGAAGGCGGGCGCGGGCGAAGGAGAGGCGAGCACGAGCTTCGGGCACAGCGTGAGCGCGGCTCTCGCGAGGGCGAAGGACAAGGGCAAGGCACCTGCTCGCGAAGACCCTCTCGCTGCTGCCGCCGCCGAATTCTGGGCTACTAACATCAGCCCGGGCGCAGGAACTCTGTTGCCCTTCAGGAAGTATACGCGGGAGGAGGAGGACATGTTGTGGCCGCCGTACAATTCGAACCTGATCTCCTGAGCTGCGGGGATCAGTGTCGCTTGCCCCTCGGGCGTTTGCGCACTCAGATCTCAGGTGGCTTAGCCGCCATTGTGTTCATGGCTCGTATGTAGTATTATCCGTTTGTAGCTGGAGGGAGCTGTGTAAGCAGCATCTTCCACGTGTACTCTTTCCCTTTTGTGCTCGCGTTATGTAGCTGTGGTTGTCGATGTACTGTATTCCTTCTTTCTTCCGTATCCGTTCCGTTTGTACTGCGAATAATCATCAGCTTCAAACCAAATGGACTCCTGACGTGTACGGACAGTCATCTGCACTTCGCTGTCGCAGACCAACGCACCAGTCCTGAACTATATATATGTGCACATGCGGTCGGTTCGAAGCCGCACCCCACCAACGCGCTTACCGACAATCGTTCTTCGCCACCTATCATCGATCATCATCGTCACGGTCACTCTGTCAACTGCAACATGCCCCCAACTGTGCCTCCTCTGGTCTGTACCGGCTTCGACATCACACATGCGTTGCGGGCCTACCTTGAGCTTGGCCACAATATAGATGTAGTCCGATTGCTCAAGGAAGCATTGGCAGACCATGAGGAGGATCGGACGACTATAGCGAAACTGACAGAAAGCTACATGAATTGGATCGAGAATCGGCCCTTGTGTTGTCTCTGCAGGAACATTTCAGTCGTGTTCGCGAAGCCGCCCCAGAAGAAGACAAAGAGGTGCTCGAAATTCCGTATTGTGAGTTCTTGACCTTCTCAAGGACTTGCGAGTGGATTCGCCTGACCGACCTCGCAGCTTATGACAAACGACTTTCCGACAACTTGCACACACGCCTACTCGTCCCTACTGGCGCGTATACTCGAGATCAGCACCAGTCGAGGACCGACAAGACGCCGCCTGAGGAAGAGGTGAAGGCGATGGAATCCTTCATCGAATGCGCCAACCGCCTTCTACCGGACGACGCGGCACGCAAGAGGGGAGGCCTCAAACTGGAAGATATGCACTACACGGCTCGGTACCCTCGAGAGCTCGAACCACCGGATATACCTTTCAACACGATAACAAGTCGCAAGGTTCGTGAGCCTGCCTGCAGCTGCTTCATGCAACTGATCCTACGCTCTCCATCCATATGTTGACGTTTGACCTTTGTTGCAGCATCGAGTGCTTCCCCGCCCCGTCCTGGCTTTTCTCAACCGATTCTCGCAGCAGGGCTCCGTTGTATGATAGGAAAACTGCAGCGTGTATGATATGAAACCTATCATTGTCTGGTTTAGTTACAAGAACTGACTCACGGTGCGTGTAGGGAAACGTAATAATCATCCAGACCAGAGCGGCAATACGAAACCAGTCCAAGTATGAGCCTATGCTCGAGACTCCTCAAGTCTAGCCAAGTCTAGCTCTTCCGACATCCTATCTAGCTCTGACCTACAGGATGCCCCCCGCTGTGCCTCTTGTTTGCACTGGCTTCGACATCACATATGCATTGCGGACCTATTCGAGCTCGGCCACAACATAGACGTAGTCCGTCTCTCTAACGAAGCTTTCGCCGTCGATGAAGAGAGTACGCACGAGTCCGACAGTGAGATCGACAAGATCCTGCACGAGTTGGACCGGGAAACGGCCATGGTGTTGTCTCTGCAACGACATTTCCGTCGCATCCGTGAAGACGCCCCCGCAGATGACATAGAGGTGCTCGAGATTCCGTATTGTGAGTCCTTTGGCAGCGTGGTTTCCACGTCTCCGTGTGGGTTTAACTTGACCGACCTTACAGCCTTTGAGAGACGACTCCCGGACAACTGGCACACACGCCTGTTCATCCCTACAGGCGCGTATACTCGGGAACAGTGCAAGTCCGGGGCTCTCAAGACGCCACCCGAGGAAGATGTCGAGGTCATCGAGTCCTTCATCGAGTGCGCTACTCTACCAGACGACACGGCGCGCGCGAGGGGAGGCCTCAAGCTGGGAGACTTGCAGTATACGGTTCGGTCCCCACGAGAGCTCAAACCACCCTTCCACCGGGAGACTAGGCGCGAGGTTCGTCGGTGTCTGCAACCACCTTATGTACTTACCATCCATTTGCTGACGTACGATCGACCTTTGTTGCAGACCCGCCTGCCTCCCCGTCCTGTGCGGGAATTCTTGAAGAGTGTTGGATCCCAGAGTTGACCAGTTGACTTGCCCATCTTGGGACGGATATCCACAGCGTAAACGAGTATGGAGCTTATCATTATTGTATGGAATAGTGGCAAGAACTGAGCCATGGTGCGCATACGGGAACGTAGGACCTCGGGCTTCGCTAGGCCTCGCCGTGTCGGAACCGCGCAGCCTCAAGCTGGCAGGTAATGGCATGACAGAACGCATTGGGCTTGCAGAGTCTTGAGATAAGGATGCATTGCCCAGAATGGCTACCCCAATGTATCACCGATGTAGCTTGCGCCTGACGTTGAACCATCGAGGAGCCTTCTGTACAACATACCAGTCAAGGTCTCGATGTCGACCAGGAGCGGGAGCAGTAGTACTATCCTTGCGCTCGAGCGGACTCGACGTGCCGCAGGAGTCGAGGCGTGCGGACAATCCAGCTCGCCCACAAGCCTTCGTTTGTCCGCCATGGCCCCCCGTCGCATCGAACACGTATCAAGTTTCAGGCAGAATCGATTGACTAACCCCAGCAACTCCCGGGGGGAAGGCCGAAAAAGGTTTGATGATATGTATGCAGGGCGATGCTCGGAGTGAGGATCGAACTCACGACCTCAGGATTACCCATCGTAAGAGGGTCATACATAACGTATGAGACCTGCGCTCTAACCAACTGAGCCATCCAAGCACGGCACTTTTGCAGCTAGCAACGAATATATCCCTGTGCAGTACTTATTGGCATCTCACCTGGAACTTGGAAGTGACTTCCTCTGAATCCGAGCCTTCAGGAGTTCCGCAATATCTCTGGGGTATGACTGAATCGAATCCGCATTATATCTATACAGACGTGTCCATGCAGCCGCGCAAGACCGTCGACCTAGCTAATCAGAATGTCCGTATCCACATGAAGTCTCCAGTTGCCGGGGAGCACGACTCTTCGAGGGAAGGCGTCTTGCCGCATCCCTCTCTGAGCCACTAAATGGCGTAGTGCGCGAGTCACAGTGGCCCCAGCCCCACTGCTCGTTTAGCATGAGCATCCCCCGCCTTCCGCTTCATCCGGCTCCTTGCTGAGGTCAATGCTCCCTGGCATGCCGTCGCCGCTCCTCCTCCCCGAACCAGTCGCACCCGAGGTCGCCTTCCGCGCAGCGCCAGTCTGCCAGAGCTCTGGCGTGTCGAGGATGCGCTCGACGACCTCGCGGAACGTCTCCTGGACGCCGACGGCAGTCTTGGCAGACGCCTCGACGAAGAGGGCGTTCATCCGCGTGGCGAACGCCTGGCCTTCTGACGCGGGCACTTGGCGAGAGAACTCCTGCGTGTTGGGGAGGCGGTGAGGGGTGTGGTGTGTGGTGTGGCGCATGGCAGGGATGTGAAGAAGTGAGAAAACGAGGAACGGCATGAGCGGATATGCACGCCTGCACGCAGACCAAGGCCACTGGGGTGGGACGCACCTTGTCCACCTTGTTCCCCACGATGATCTTGACGACCGCGCTCGAGACGTACGTCTCGAGCTCGGCGAACCACTTCGGCAGGGCGTCGAAGGACTCGCGGTTCGCGACGTCGTATACGAGGATGACGCCCTGTGCACCGCGGTAGTACGAGGAGGTGATTGTCCGGAAGCGCTCCTGCCCGGCAGTATCCTGAACGCGGTCGGTGGGCCGGCGATGAGCGTCATGGTTGGAGTGGATATCGAGGAAGGACGCACCCATATGCTCAGCTTGACCTTCTTCCCCTTCACGTCCATCTTGTGCACCTGCAGCAGAGACACGTTGAGCAACACTCGCTCAGACTGAAGACGATGGGCGTCCGGGAATGCACCTGTCTGCAGGACTGCACAGGGGTGCAATGGGATAGGACGGAACTGTACTCACCCTGAAGTCAACGCCTATCGTTGCGCTCGACTCATCTTCCGGCAGCCACTGCTCGTCCGAGAAACGCAGCAGCAGACTGCTCTTCCCGACGGAGGAGTTACCGATGAGGAGCAACTTCACGTTGATTGGTGCGTTCGCCTTGTCTTGCGACTGTGCCATTGCGCGGTGTCGTTACGTTCGTATTGGGTGTCGTATTCGTGTGGGCGAGCTCGTAACTGTGGTTCCCAATAGTACAGAGGATAGGATAATCAAACCGGACGGAGATATGTTCGAGTGTGGATAACGGAGGAGAGCTGGAGCAGATTCACGTGAAAGCAGTTGGACTATCGCACAGGAGTTATCCGGAGACCACAAGACAATATCTAGGACGCGGACCAGAAGGGTGAGGGTGTAGAGAACGGAGCACGACGGGTTGTAGGTGGCAGGAGACAAGCTCGGTGGCTCGGCTGAACGGACCATATAAACGCGTCCCCCGCGCGGTGCTTGTCCCGAAGCGCTCACTTCGCGTGACATCATCATCTGGCCCGGGGTCGGACGTCGCAGCTACAACTTACCAGTACCATGTGTGCTTGTTCGATGCTTGTGGCCATACTCATTCGCCGAGTGCATTCATGCATGAATGCGGTGTCGGCGGAGAGCACTTCCCTGGTACTTATGTAGTTGCAGGAGACAGATGTCGCGCCGTTGGTAGATGCCTGTGAGCGCATGTAAGATGTGCTTGGATGGCTCAGTTGGTTAGAGCGCAGGTCTCATACGCTGTGTATGACCACCGATCAGGGTGGGCAATCCTGAGGTCGTGAGTTCGATCCTCACTCCGAGCACTTAGGTCCGGGTGATAGTCTTTTTGCGACCATCGTCAAGGCGTTCGTGCTCTCCACTCTCCGCCTTTTCACCGTTGAACGATCAATATCTGTAGACCCCGGGTTGGATCAACTTGGTTGTCGTGCGGAATGCCAGAGCGTGAAGCCGTCAATTCCACAAGGCGGCGGCGGCGGCCGTCAAGACTCCAGATATCCGGATATCGGTTGCTGCAGCGCCCATTGATAAGTATTCTCAGAGCTGAGAGCTCCGAGCCTCGAGAGGGCATGCAGAGAGACTACCTATTCCTGCTGCCTATCCAGGTCCTGATTTGCGGGCTTCGTTTCTTCACGCTTGCGTGCCCCTACACCAACGAGATATCTAAGTACCACCATGAGGCACCATGAAGCGCGCCCCGAAATCCCGACGAAGGGCCCTTCCATCTCGCTCCCTAACCTCGCACCCACCCAATCATCCAGATATCCTGGCAAGCCCTCATTCCCGCCAGCACGCCATGCTCATCCATTAAACAGACGTATATTCCGTGAGATGCAAGCGACGAAGTAGTAGTACAAGAAGGGAGATCCATCCGAGCGAGAAGAAAACGAACCGTCTAGTAGTACACCGAGCCCACCCCACACTCGCACTCGCTGGCACTCTCCACCGTCCACGTCTACGTCCACGCCGATACGAAACGAAAGACGATGTCCGCGACACAGCCGAGCACGACGAAAAACCCGCATCAGCCGAGACGGGCAGCGAGCCAGACCGAAGAAGACCCGTTTGCGAGGCCGCTGGCAAAGGACTGGATACCAGAGGAGTACGCGCTGCGGACACGGGGAGGGAAGCGGGCGATGAGCATAGGCCTCGGGCTCAGAACGGCCACGACAGCGAGTACGCGGTCGACTTCTGGATGACCCAGGAGAGCCACGGCCAGTCGTCGTCGTCGTCGTCACCATCGTCGTCGCCGTCGCCCGGAGCCGGGTCCGAGGGAGGAGGTACGTCGGTGCTGCACTCGGCAGGCGTGCGGTAGCCCTAACGCACATATGTTCAGTCAGCGCGAGCAACATCCTGCAGCGGACGGTTGAACTTACGTTGGTGCGGACTCCTCCGCCCCATGGGGTGCGGCCCTCGACCTTCGAGTCGACACCGAGACCGCGCGAGGCGAATCCTTCCCAGATCTCGCAGACGTTCTCGCCGCCAGTGAGCGTCTTGTCCGCGGCGATGATGGCGTCGCGGGCGTCCTGGAACGACGGACGGCAGGGCTGAAGCTTCATACCGTCGAGGACGAGCTGGACGATAAGCGAGTTACCGTGCTTGGGCACAAGCGGCTTGGGCTTGCCGTCAGCGAAGTACTCCTGCTTCCGGTAGAAGTCGCCTTCAGGGACGGTGCCGTCCTCGAGCGGCTTGGGCGGGAAGAGGTCGTCAACGAAGCCATGCTTCGCGATGAGGCGTTGGGAGACGACCCAGAGCATCTGCGCCCAAACTTCACCGATCGCATGGACACCCCAGTAGCCGGGCTTGTCGAGGGTCTTATAGGTCGACGGGTTGATGGTCTCGTTCTGTGCAGGATGGTGAATCAGTTCGGTGGATACAAAACAGCGCGAAGCATGAATACATACCAAGGAGTAGGGATAGTTACGGATACCCTTCTCCATGTTCGCGGCCCAAGAGCCCATGGCGTAATCGGAGTAGTTCTTGTTGCTGCGGATAGTCGTAGCCAAGAAATCTATGCATGACCGTCAGCCCATGTGCAACACTGAGGATAAACGTATACATACCACCCCAGCCTTCGCCCATACCACCGGATTCGCCCCAACCGAGACAACCGGAGTTGGCGGGTCCGCCAGTGAGACGCGTGCTCAATCCGTGACTCAGCTCGTGTATGACGATCCCAGCCTCGAGATCACCGTCGCGGTAGGGGTTGGCGGTGTTCCAGAGGTACATCCTGCAACGGCCGTTCTGACCATCAGGCGGGGTCATGAAGTTGGCGTTGTTGTAACCGCTGCCGTCCTGTGCGTTGGCGATAACCGCGTCGTTCTCCTGACCGCCGCGACCGAAGTTGTGCTGCTGGAAGTTACCAGCAACCTCGGTGAAGCCATAGCGGTAGAAGAGATCGTGGACCATGTTGGTCGTGTAGAACAGCTGCGTCACGGTGGCATTGATGTACTTCTTGGCCTCGTCGAGTGCGTCCTCTGGGTCGGTCTCCTTCGGGTCGTACTTGAAGTCGAATGCCTTAGCGGAACCGGCATCAGGACGGTAGTTGTTAATCCAGTTGTTGCGACCCTCCCAGTCTTCGTGGGCGAAGACGTTGTTGCCCCAGGTCGTCGACGTGTTCCGGATCTTCGACGAATCCTTCAGACGGAGATGGAGCGACTGCGGGTCGTTCCCGTAGGGAAGCGCATGCCAACCGATAGGAGACGCGAGGGAGTCGAAGTTCTCCTTCTGGATGGAACGCTCGCCAACCGAAGGGTCGTTAATACCCCAGGCGAAAACGTTATAGGTGGCACCCTCCGGCTCCTTAGGAACGGGTGCGAAAGGAACGGGCGAGTCAGACGCCCAGTCGACGACCGATATGATACGGTGCGGCGCCTCGGCAGAGACAGCGGCCTCATACCAGTTGTCCTGCATCTCCACCTCGAACTGTGTAGATCCAAGATCAGTTGTGAACCAAGATCCCCCAAACGACTATACAGACATACCTTCCAGACGAGCTGCAGGGTGGTCGTATCACCAGTCGGGACCTGAACGAAGGCAAGACGACCCTTGACAGGGTTGACGGCGTCGGGCACATTCTCGACAGTGAAGGAAGGAGGGTGGTTCCCGGCAAGGTGATGTTCGAAGGTGACGCGCATCTCAGGGAGGAACTTGCCTGGGTTGCCAATGAGCTCGGCACTGAGCTCCTGGTTAGGAGTGGCAGCGATCATGAACTGCAGGAGGGCCTTGGTGACGTCGCTGGAAGCGTAGTCCTCCACGGCAGCGAAGTCAGGGTGATCCGCCATGATATCGGGAAGCTGCACGGTCTCGCAGTTCCAGTCGTAGAGGGAACCGAGCTGCCGGAGGGTCTTGCGACCGTCGCTATCAGCGCCCGCCGAAGGAACGATCTCCTGAAGCTGAGCGATGATCTCCTTCTCCAAAGACTCGCAGTACTCGGCATGGGGGTTCACAGCGGGCTGTGCACTGAAGAGCTGTGCACCCTTGGGACGGAAGAACGAGTCACCGTAGGAGAGGACGACACCGTCCTTGATGTTGACATTGATGTCGCCGTCTGCGACCTCGATGCCGTTCACGTACTGGCGGACGAAGACATGGGTGACACCAGTAGCGGCGTCGGTGTACGAGTCCTTGCGGATCTCGAAGGCGCCGTCGGGAATGTCGCGCACGAGATCCTCCACGAAGAGACGGGCGACCTCGAAGGGATCCTCGCTGGTGCGAAGGAGGCTAGCGTGGTAAACGGGGTTGGTGTGATACGCGGCATGGGGAAGAACGGGGCCAAAGCTCATAGTCTTGCGACGAGAGGCGGCATGAGAGTCGTGAGCGAGCGCGCCAGCAAGGCCAGCGGCAGCGACAGCCGCGACGAACAAACGACGCATGCTGAAAGGAAGGGAATGGAAGGATACGGGCGGGCGGTGGGTTGTGGCAGAAGGGCTCCCCGACGGCGAAGAGGGGAGGTGGTGGTAGGGGAGAGAGGGGCCTCCGCGCGTCCCCGCCCTTATCTACCAACTCCGGGGCCCCACGCGACGCTGGCCACCCATATTTGGCGAGTCAAACGCCCAATATGGCTCCGCGCAGCCGCTTCACAACCCTTCACAGTGTTCACACCGTTCCCACGCCCCCTCCCGCTCCTCAGCGCGGCGTGCCCGACTCAGCCTGCTCCCAGTCAGAGCTACAGATTTGTGCTGTCTGGCCGCGCCAGCATGCCCGTCTGTCTGTATCACCGTCGAGAGATCCCCGCAAGCAGAGCGTTGTCCGGTGGCTCGTCGGCTTCATTCACCTGTCAAGTGGGCGCCGGCGTATCTGGCAACACCATCCGTGTGTCATCTTGCGTGTATCACACGAGCTGGGGTCCGCACACGACCGCAGCACCCCCTTTTGCGCACTGTGGAACGACGGGCTGTGCTCCCGGGACATACTTATCTACGCCACCCTCTCGCGATTCGGGGTAAGTATCGCTCCGTCCTATCATAGTAAGCTGGCAAGGCTTGTTCTCGGTCGTTTGTCAACAGTGCAGAAGCCCTACCTAGTGTCGGTGCAGCTGTGCCCCTTGCTCCTACAGCTTGGATGGCTCAGTTGGTTAGAGCGCAGGTCTCATACGCTGCGTATGACCACCCCTGGTGGGCAATCCTGAGGTCGTGAGTTCGATCCTCACTCCGAGCACTGTTGGTTTGTAGCCTTTTTCTTTCCGCTGGCTAACTTGGATGAACTTGAACGTTTGAACCGCCATCGGAAGCACTCTATGTTATTTGACTCAGGGAACCTCTCGGAACGGACCCGCTGGTGGTACTCTTACTCCATGCCTCACGTTTCCGGTACGTGAGGACCATGCGGCATTGAGACTTGTCACACAGTCGACGTCCTTGCAAGGATAAGTACGTCGACGGCTCGTGCGCAAAGCCTAGGCACCGATCCTCTCCAGGGTTACTACACGCACCCTGATTTACGAAAAGCCGGCAACCCGACGGTGCCACAGGCACCTGCAGACAACCTCGCGGACAGTGGCGGCCAGAGTCGTATTCATCCTACTTAATTCAGGACGCAAAGACGAAGGCAGGGACATCCGCGCGCTCCCAACTTGGCAAGCCACAGCAGGGTGAAGTGAGCCCTCGAATTCGGACTGTCTCTCCGGATCGCGTGGATAGCACTACTGACCCGACGGCCACTGTTTCTGGGCTCGCGAATCAGCCTCGGAAGATAATCGCTCCTTCTGAATAGCTGGTGCAAACCTTCACCCTTCGCGAACTCGGGCCACTCCGTCATGCGCACCGACGTTCAAGCTCTTCTCCAAAGTGACTCAGATAGGGAGGTCCCGCACAGTCTAGCCAGAGAGCCCAACGGACAGGTCGGCAGAACAACCTGAGTTCGGGGCCGAGCGTGTTCCCGGCGGCGGGCCACTGCCAGGAATCGCCGAAGTGACACTCGTCGAGGTGACGTTCCTCGGGGACCTCGTCCGGACTCGGATCCTCCGCGCAACTTAGGCGCACCACCGCACCCTGCTATAGCAAGAGGTCTCGCGAATGCGCATCGCGCCCCGGCGGAGTTGCTCGAGCAGCAGAGGGTGCTCATTGCGTCGAGGACCCAGAGGTGCCAGTGAGTTCTGTGCCTAGCGGAAGTTCGACCGAGTACATACTGACGGGCCTTTCATCAAGATTGGCCAGCCAATTTCCCGCAGATATGGCGTCCCCGCAGATATGTGGAGCACTCAAGAGCGTAGCAGATACGTTCACCTTCCGCTGCGTTTGTTATTGCCACAGCGTCAGTGAGGCTGATGATCGTCGGGCCAGTTGGGATACGTACAGAGGAGGCGGCCAGATCCGACAAGTGGCGGCTGCGTACAGTGGCATCGACGGGTCGGAGCATTGCGATGTGGAGCGTACCAGGGAGAACATCGCGCTCTTCGTGACTGGGCAGCGTATGGGGAGGCGGTACTAGTCCACCAGGTGCTGCGTTTGGTCTCGACGCGATGGCGGACGACATCATCAGGGAAGCGCGAGGGGACGCCTCGGATCATATGATAGGCTGTACAAATGGACTTACCTGGTGTTTGCGTACTTGCACGAGCGAACTGAGGGCGGAGTGGCTGATGCACCAGAACTGAGGCGGGGCCTGCCCTTCGCGCGGGAATTGGAGGCTGAGGGGAACTTGCTCGCTCATGGCGGTGTGTACTGAGCTTTCGCCAAGGTCAAGAGGGATCCCTGACCGCGCCTTGTGACGCCCCGTCTGGATAATCGGACAATGTCACGGAGCGGGTGTAATCTTCGATAGGCCGAGATGTAGACATGTACTCGTACACATTGCACCGCCGTTGATTAACATGCTTCCCCTGTCGTCGCACCAGTCACTGGTCAGCTCAAGGGACGACCTTGAGTGCATTCTCGAAGTCCGCGATGATGTCTGAGATATTCTCTATGCCGACGGATACCTGTGTTTGGTGAGCACGACCGTGACTGCGACGGGCAGTGAAGCAGAAATGACGCACTCGGATGAGGTCGGGGGTAACTCCTGACGCGGACTGCTCCTCCGGAGTCAACTGCTGGTGCGTCGTCGTTGCTGGGTGGATGACTAGCGTCTTCGCGTCACCTGTATCATGTACCAGCCAATGAGTCCCGCGAGCACGATCGCCAGTGGTATGTCAGAACCACGTACCGACATTAGCGAGGTTGCTCGCAAGCTTTAACGCGTCCACCACCGCGCTCCCAACTGCTGCGTCGCCCTTGATCCCAAAGTTTAGCATCCCCCCAAACGCATTGGGCCGCAACAGCCTCAACGCCTCCTTATGCGACGGGTGGGTCTCCAGCCCGAGGTACGAGACCCACGAGACCTTCGGGTGGGTCTCAAGCCACTGCGCAAGAGCAAGCGCGTTGTCCGAGTGCCTCTGCCCCCTCAAGCTCAGGGTCTCGATGCCCTGCAGGAGGAGGAATGCGGGGAAGGGGTCCATGGCGGGGCCGAGGTCGCGCATGACGTCGAGCCGGCACTTGACCGCGAAGACGGCGTCGCCGAACCGCTCGACGAAGCGCATCCCGTGGTAGCCGTCCGCGGGCTCGGTGAACTCGGGGAACTTGCCCGAGCCGGCCCAGTCGAACTTGCCGCCGTCGATGACGACTCCGCCGAGGACGGTGCCGTGTCCCCCAATCCACTTCGTGGCGCTGTGGGTGACGATGTCGGCGCCGAGCTCGAGGGGGCGGACGAGGTAGCCTTGATTGAGGTGTCAGCACTAGGGTGGAGCTGAAGCTGTCCGTGGACGTTGAGATCGCTTACCTCCCATGCCAAAGGTGTTATCGACCAGCAACGGAATCTTGTTGTCGTGCGCCACCTGTCACAGAAAGATGGTGAATGCGGAGAATAGGCGGAAGAGGGCCTAGTATGAGACCCTACTTTGGCTAGCTCTGGGAGCGGAGCGACGGTGTTCTTCGGGTTGCCTATGCTTTCTACGTAGATGCCCTTGGTCTTCTCGTCGATAGCTGCCGCGAAATCCGCGGGGTCCTCGCTCTGTACGAACTTCATGGTGATATCGAACTTCTTCATGAAGACTGTGACGAGTGCGTCAGGTACAGCTCGCGGAGAACATTCGGTGGGAAGTGAGATGCACACCTTTGAACTGGTTGTAGGTCTTCAGAAGCATGCTGTCAGTCTCGCCACATGTCCTTGGTATATCGGTTGACGACTTACACCACCATAGAGGTATGAACTAAGGGAATAGATCAGGCGCGCACATCACCGGAGATGAAGGGAGCCTACGATGTGACGATGTTATCACCCGCTCTTGCGATGGCGACGATTGCCATGAACTGCGCGGCGTGTCCGCTGGACGTGGCTACCGCAGCGATACCGCCCTCCAGAGCAGCCATACGGCGCTCGAAGATGTTCTGCACGTCGAGTGAGCTGTGCTACCTGGATGTCGACACGGCCAGATTGTATGGACACGTACGACTGTAGGGTTACTCATACGCGAGTAGATGTTCCCCGTAGTCCTGAGCAAGTTGACACGTTAGTTCATGCGTGAGGAATATCAACATGACCTACGCACCGTAGGCCAAAGAGGTCCGCGCCGTGCTGTTGTAAAGCGATACATAGACATGGGTGATCATGACGCCAGTATAACAAGGGAACGAACCTTTGAGTCCTTGAAGACATAGCTCGTGCTGGCGTAGATAGGCGGGGCACGAGCGTTAGTAGCGATATCGGGCTCGTAACCAGCGTGCAGCTGGATGGTCTCGAACTCTGGCTCCCTGAGGACAAGAGGCATGAGCTCACGGTCGAGAGCGACGGCATATGATGGCTCACTTGAAGAAGTTGTTGACCGGCTTGGTAGGAATCATGGCGAGGGTATAATGGGCAGATGGAGCACAACGAGGAGAGCTATATAACAGTCGGTAGCCCCCCTGAACCGTTCTCAGTACGTACACTTACGTCCGGTTCTCTGGTGGGTGTGAGAGGCCGCAATTGTGTCTCCAGTACGATCCCTCAGCCGTGCGACTGGTAGAAGTGGAATAGGGCATCCCACTCCTATCCCGACAGTGTGACGCTTGTTGGGTCAACTTCTTCGGACGCACCCCCTTCCTTTGCGCAGCTGAAAGATCAGCTGTACCTCTGGATGCGAGCGAGAAGGCAACGTCACCACCCCTTCTGTGGTTCGCCATTGTAACAATAAGACATCCTACGCCACAATGTGAGTGATTGAATAATTGCCATCGCGTCCTATGGTCATGCACACGGACCTGCTCCGGCATGGACGTCCTTCGGGGAACGATCTGCACATCCGGGCGAGCTTGGCGTCGGCGCAGCGGTGGCATGGTCGGCATACTTGGGAACCGCGCTGAATCATCGTTCTCGAGTTATTGTACTTGGGGCAGCCCGGGATGGGAGGAGTGGGATTTGAGTGGGACGCAAGCGTCAATGCGGGGACAGACTTCGCGAAGGCGGTCAGGCTGAGAAGATCGGCACCTAATGTTAGAGTGTGCGTCTCACGTCATTGTGAACCATACCTCCATGCGCCGAACAGTGCCAGCCTTTCACGTCCTGGAGGATCGCGCGGAGTGCGATGCTGCAACGCAAGCTGCCGTCGAGCCAGGCGTGACAGTCGCGTGGAGCACTGGCACTAAGTAGTCTGAGTACCAGATGCCAACGGTACTGGTCATGGATCCAGCGGCAACATATCATCCGCGAATCCAGCGAGAGATGCCACCCGGCTCAAAACAATTTAGCCGGTGAAAGTTGAAACATCTCCTTGGAGACCGCCTTTGACCTTTGTGTCTTCGTTTGCATGCAATCCAACTCTGTCGTGCTAGTCAGTGCTTGTAGCGTGGGCCGCGCAACACATCGTGAAGCCTTCCGGAGACCGAGCCTGTGTCAAACTTCAGCACAAGCTTCAAGACAGAGAGCAAGAGCAACGCGGCTAACTCATCGTCTAGGAAATATGAACGGTATGATCTACCATCCGGGGGTTAAATTGGTGTCCACTGTCGACTCTGTCACAGGGCGCTGCCATGAGTCGGCAGCCTTTGCAAAGACTCCGAGTTGGAAAAGGTCTTTCACTCGCAGTACTAGTACTGATCATTGCACCTTCGCATATGCTAAGAGCTGGTGGTCGAACACGTAGAGGAAACTTTGCGAAGTGCGACATGCGTGGGCCGTTCCAACACTCAGCCCAGCCTATGGGAGAAGCAGCATTGTAGATATATATCCATACAACAACTTATAAATGTGCTTGGATGGCTCAGTTGGTTAGAGCGCAGGTCTCATACGAACGTATGACCATTGAGTGAGATGGGTAATCCTGAGGTCGTGAGTTCGATCCTCACTCCGAGCATAGTGTGGTTATATGTAAGCTTTTTGTTCGTTCCTCTTTATTACCGCTTCCTCATTCTACCTCAAGTCAGGCTAAGTAGTGTAGCCCTTCAGTCGTTGCCTTACTGTACAGCCTATCCAGTTTACTGCCGAGGTCCGCGTCCACTCAACCAGTTAGAAGAGCTGTCAATCGCTATTTCCCATCGATACGGAAGACCCCGCATGGCCGTCCGCTCTAGCATTGGGAGGTACGTATGTACTTGAATGCAGCGTAACCAACATATGGCCATACTGAGATCACCCTGAAGACAACCTAGTCGGATGCGCGATAGAAGGCTGAGTATGATCTCGTGTCACCTCCGCACGCACATCACATCCCTCCCCAGCGCCTCGACCTCTCGCTGTATGACCGCTGTGACGGCACTCCTGACCATGGCAACTTCCTCCGCCATAGCACGCCCTGCATCGTCACGCATGGCCTGCGTTACCGATGCGCCTAGCCACCCTTGTTCTGCGATAGCACCACTGCGTTTTTCTTCTTGCGACCGTGGGGGATCTGCCAGTGAAGTGGACGCGCTGGGAGGTACGTGGGCTTCCGGTAGTCGTCTCTCGCGAACGAGTGTCTGGAGAGTGTCTTGAATCTCTTGCGAAGGGACCGGATTGCCGAAGGTGATGCTTAACGCGGCGCCGGGTCGTGGAAAAAATTTGAATGGCGCAGAGCGGCCTTCGGGCATGAGTTTGTCGAAGCCTTGAACGGGTACAGAGTGAGGAAGCGACATGGCGGCCAAGGCAGGAACAACGTACCAGTTAGCCACATGGGAATAATGACTGGAGGTCTCTGGGCCTCCATCATGATCCGGCCACTGAGCGCATTGTTAGCGTGGTGTTCACGGTCCGTCAGAGTTCATCCACGCACATCCCCCACTTGAACCTCAGCAGACGTCCTGCGTTCGGGTTGCCGAAGTCGCCGGAGTCCTGGTTGACTTTGCCCTCGCCGAATAGATGTATCTTGCTGCGCGTGAACACGGTGTGCCCACGGACGCCTGAGCAGGGACACTCACCCATTCGCCACGGTTCAGCTTCTCGATGGCCGTGTCAATTGCAGGTTGGAAGATGCCGTTCCCTCGGAAGGTCTCGATGACTTGTCCGTAGCGGAAGAAAGTTGAAAAGACACTATCTAGCGGGTGTAAGCACTCTGCAATGAGTATGCAGGCGCGTGCGGTGGACAAGGTAGCAACGTACGGATTCGTGAACATGATGTCCGAGGCACCGAGCGTCCACCGCGTCTTTCGCGAGTCTCGATAGAACCGTGCGGGAAGCACTCCCCAAACGACTGGGTCGTCTAGCCTGCTCTTTCTATGAGGTGCATTGCTCGGCAGTCCAGCTTGCTGAGTAGCTCACGTGGATATGTGATTTGACACTGGGAGACGTGTTATGACGAGTACGGGGAGCAGAAGCGTCCGATCAACTCACTTGTAACGACGCCTCGCCCTTTGTTACGTTCATCGTCCTCCAGAGCCTTCAGCAGGTTCTCCAACCCCTTCACGGTCACCGAGGAGCAGAAGCCGACGTTCAGAAGTGCTTTGCTGAAGAGTCCGACGGCGCTCACGGTCGCCTGAGACAGCAGGCCCATGCAGATCTTGAAGAGCTAAGACCCAGGCTAAACAAGTAGAGCCAATGTTTGCCAAAGGGCCAAGGAGTTCGAGGCTGAGGATGAGGAGAGTGGCCTGCCACCGCGCCGAGCGGGCGGCCGAGGTGGATGTAGACGCCCTAAAGTTGCGTCTCGCTCAGGCGCTCCCTGACGGTTTCTTGTCCACTTCCAACCTTCGTCGAGAGGAGCATTGATTGTTCTTATCGCACTTCGTTGAACTGCTCTGTACTCTGGCTAACGAGTGCGACAACTTTGGCTTAATATGGCTCAGTTTGAGCCCTGACCTTGGCCTGGAGTTTGCAGTTCTCTCCATTCGAGTCGTTCGCAACCGACAGATATGTGAACTCATCTACTACCTGCTCGATTGAGAGCATCCCTGGTGAGTAGCCGAGATAGCAAGCGGTCATGGAGAGCCGTACTATGACCACTCCTCTGCTAGTCAGTCAACTTTTAGACCATGTCACACGCACCGCGATGTGACCATCTGAAATACTTCGCTCGCACTGACGCGGAACACTTTCTTTCCTTCCCATCCCCACGACGCTATGAGGATCTCTGCGGCATTCGCTATCCTTCAGGATTTGAGGCTCGCCTTTCAAGCGGCCTTCGTGCCGACAGTCATTGCAGTCTTACAGTCACCTCTGCTGATCATACATCCCCGCGAGATCTCGAGGATTTTCATGTCCCATGTTTGGAAGATGTTCGGGAACGGCGTCGACGAGAATGGTCGTCCGGTCAAGGAAGAGCTCATTAGGGCGAACTCGCATGATGTTGTACTAGATATCGGGGCCGGTACGTCTTCTTGGGACGTGGTCCTACTCGTCCACTGGTGCTGATTAATCTTGGCTGACACTCCAGGACATGGTCATACCGCACTGTACTTGGACCCGACGAAGGTTACGAAATACATTGCTCTAGAGCCGAACGCGCTCATGCATTCAGAGATCCGCACTCTTGCCGCCACCAAGGGATTTACGGAGGCTGCTGGGAACCTCACCATATTGCCCTATGGCGCCGAGCAGGTCTCACTGATCGTCTCAGCCTTGGGCGGCCCCAACACCGTCGACACTATGATCTCCATTCTCACTCTGTGCTCAATTCCCGACCCTGAGCGCACTCTCGAGGTGCTCGTGCGGGACGTGCTCAGACCCGGAGGAACCTTCGTGTTCTACGAGCACGTCCTGAGCCACAGGGACGACGTCGCCTGGTGGCAGCGATTCTGGACGCCCGTATGGAAGCACGCGTTTGACGGCTGCCGCCTTGACCGTCCGACGCATGTGTGGGTGGCAAAGATGGATGCGTGGAAGGAGGCTAGCGTCTGGGGCAAGGATGGTGAAGAAGAGGAGCATCTCTTCTGGCACCGGGTTGGACGGTTCGTCAAGAAAGACTAGCATGCCTGAATAATGTTGGTCCATCACCTGACGGATATGCACCCTCATGCACCGCACTGACATTCTCCGTATAGGTCGTAGCTCCTGCGCTTGCAATTTGACAAATTCGCTACAGCTACATAGCCATGATTCTTTGCGGAGTAGCGCTCGGTGCTGATGTGCGTGTTACATACCCGCCCTGCGCGTACTAGGTACGTCTCTCCACCGGCTGATGACGGCTACCCTAACTCTGACTTCCTCGGGATTGCAAGTGAGCCTATACTCCGACACCCGACTCGATGTACCTCTTCGAAGGTATCGGCGAACGTATTAGAACCCGTGAAGCGTCTATGCAGAGTCGGACCGAGCCCTTTAACCGACTCTATCGGTATGTCCTCCGCCTCGGACCATGGAGGTTCGCCTGATGACCTTGCTCTCAGCCACGCCGACGCGCATTGCCGACGCGTTCTACTCGGACCGAAAGAGCATGCCCTGTGAAGTGTGCAGATGTTTTAGAGCGTTGCGGCGGAGGCGCTTCTAGCCCGATCACTTTGAGCGATCCTGCCTCCTCCTGCTTTATATATGTGGACAGATGCGCAAGGTGGATGGACTAGTAACCTTAAGCGCGAACACAACCGAGCAACACACCTAGCCGCAGTAACTTCACCCAGCATTCAAGTGATACCGGTCGTCCTCCAAACTTATTCATCCGCTCCTTCCCTCCAGCCTCCACCATGCCCTCGCCAACTCTCGTGAACTTCGTCGATGATACCGAGGAAACAGGCAGGCTCTTGAACGATGAAGAGCGACGGCACTATCGCCGTCCTGCAATTCAGACGGATGCCCAATCCCTCCACGGCGCAAATCAAGCTCGCGGACATGGTTCCTCTTCGGGCAACATACTGCGCTCCCGCAGTCTCAGATTTGTTGCTGCACAGTACGATCATGGGACGGTCCAAGCGCGTCGATTTTGGAGCCGACTATCAGGCGAAGGGAGGCGAAAGATAGCATGGGCCGAGAGCTTTCAGAATATTGCGTTGTCGTCTTGTGAGTAGTACTTCTTCTCTCAGGCCGGTTCCTTCCCGCTGACGAAATACGTGACGTGTCCGGAAGTAGGGCTGAACGTCCTCTTCATAATGATACCTGTCGCTTGGGCATCGTATTGGGCGGAGTGGGGTCAGACGTTGACATTTGCGCGTGAGTGTGCTTTCGTCGCATACACTGGGTCCTCGCATACACTGGGTCCTTGCTGAATCGATGACGCAGTATGTCTGACCGCCATAATACCTTTGGAGCGCATGTTTGAGTGGGGAGGCGAACAGATGCTACTGTACCTCGGGGGAGATTTTGGTGATCTGCTCATCGTCACGCTCAAGAAGTAAGTCGGACATACGTTCTATCCTGGAGTGTATATGAAGCCCGAGTTATAGTGCGGTGGTAGCATCGATCGCTATCGTCTTATTGATCAAATGCGAGTGAGTACTGCACTGCTTTCCGCCCGCTGCATCTAATGGACGTCTACTGTAGCCTGCGACTGCTTCAGTCGACTGTCGTTGGTGAGCACCTCGCCGACTGGGTTAAGTGACTACACTCATGCGAGTAGGCGTCATTGTCATCCATCTTCTGCTCGTTCCTGGTACTGCCTTCCTCGTCGGAGGTTCCGACATCCGTCACCAGATGTTGCATCCTCATCACGCCAATCTCAATCATTCCTTGCTACTGATTGGGTATGTACCTTCTCTTACATGGCTCTCAATGCGTCCTCTGATGTGTCTCAGGATACTCGCGATTTTGCTTCCTACGGCCTTGTTTTCGACACTTGATCAAGGCGCAGACAAGGTTGCGGAGGAGAGTGCTACGGCTGCCTCCGAGCTAGTTAGCGACGCCACTGCGGGTATCCTACACATCAGTCGCGGGATAGCCGTCATCTTGCTGGTGATGTGAGTTTCTGCCTCGCCGACGCATCCTCAACTCGTCCTCGCTGACGGACACTATCGATTCAGCTACATAGCTTCTCGGTTCTATCTGCACGACCCTCCGCCCGAGCATGTCGGTATCACGACACCTCAAGACGCGCATCCCGCGATTAAGCACGAGGAAGCCCGTTTACTGGCGGAAGAGCCGAAGACTAACCCATGGGCATGTATGCTTGTGCTGCTCATGACGGTAGCGATGATGGCAGTGACGGCAGACTTTGTGAGTGTTTCCCGTATTCCTCGGTGATACCACGCTGAAGATAGACCAGCTAGTCGAGAGTATCGAGCATGTCCGCCAGTTGGGTGGAATATCGGAAGAGTGAGGACACGGCTTGATCGCACATGTCCACTTCACTGACAAAGAAACAACTCACGCAGATGGTTTGGGCTGGTCATCTTGCCGAACCTTTTGAAGTTCTCAGCGGAAGGGGTGGTTATCACCCTGCTCTTCGTCAAATCAGCATGCGGTTCTTTCATGGGTAAGAAGACACAAACCCCGTCAATGCTCGCACGCGGCCGTGCTATCGACCTGAGCATCCAGTTCACCTTGTGGTGGATGCCCCTCCTTGTCGTCCTTGGCTGGTGGACCTCCAAGCCCATGCACCTTCTCTTCGGTGCGTGTTCTTCTCTCTCCCCTCACGCTTATGGATCAGCGACTGATGTTTCCTGCCTACGTAGACTATTTTGAAGTTGCCCTGCTCCTCGGGACATGCCTTTTGGTCAACTACATCACCGCGGACGCTCGGACGAACTGGGTAGAAGGTCTCATCATGATAACCTTCTACGTGATGATCGTGAGTGGCTCCACCAAATGGTCGATATCTGGTAGTCCTTGACATTTCTGCAGACCGTCACCGCATGGTTTTATCCCGGGGACTCGGAGGAACACTTCAAGCTAACGCTTCAGTGCCCTGGCTCCATCACGGAAGCCATCACGGAAGCCGTCACCCAAGGCGGGGAGGCGGGCGCAGACCTACTGCGTCGCGCTATGCACGCATTATGATGTAGCGATTGACATGCCGTGCTCGGGAGCTGAGTACTTGGCCTGGTATCTATCACCCCGAAATAATATCATGACCATCTCAATGCATTCTTGTCAGACAGCCGTCAATGGTATTGCTCCGAACGAGGCGATGCGTACAGTATTCTCAGGGCCTCTTGCCGCCCATATCCTCATTATTGACATTGCCGTGACTACCAGTGCGCTCTTCGACTGCGATGACCTCAACCTACTGATGACGGCAAGCACAAGTTTCTGCCTCCACGACAGAAGCGTAATCTCTGGGACTCCGAGGAATTTATCTCCCGACCGGCGGGTGCTTTTACCGTGGCGGAGATGTCGGCCAACGCTTTAGACCTCGCGAAGCGCCTCTGCAGACTCGGACCGAGACCTGGGACCGCATTGATCGGTATGTCCTTCTCCTGGGACTATCGAGGTTTCGTCGGTCGATGACAACCAATACTGTCCTGATTTCAGCCGCGCCAGCGCACGTCTCCTATGCATACCCGGTCCTAGGTGAGGGGAGCAGATGAGCGCCGCGGTGGAGGCGCTTCTGCCAGTGGTTCGATCGTATACAGCGATCCGGCCTTCTTCTGCGCCAGTTAGAATTCAAAAGGACAGCTTTCGAGGTGAGTGGAGTAGCAATTCTGAGCGCGAACATAGCCGGACAACACTTCCAACCGCAATGCTATCCACAGTGTCCACGTAATAACGGTCGCCCTCGTCACTATTCTGAACTTACCACTCTGGTCCGTCACCTACCTTCCCTCGACCCTCCAGCATGTCTCTGCCGTCTCTAGTGTTCGTCCATAATACTGACGAGTCCGGCAGACTGTTGACTGATGAAGAGCGAAGGCACTACAATCGCCGTCCTGCAACGTGGTCGGAGCCACAATCCCACCACAGCGACAAACCCACTGGCAACATCTTACGCTCCCGCAGTCTCAGATATGTCGCGGCGGGTTACGACTATGGAACTAGCCAAGCGCGTCAGTTCTGGAGACGACTGTCTGGTACAGGGAGGCGGAGGATAGGCTGGGCGGAGAGCTTACAGATATTGCGTTGTCGTCTTGTGAGTACTTGTTTCGGTCTGTCTCCTTCTAGCTAATGACATGCGTGACGCGTCCGGCAACAGGGTGAATGTCCTCTTCGTGATGATACCAATCGCTTGGGCCTCATATTGGACGCATTGGAATGAGACGGCGACCTTCGTCCGTGAGTGGATTTGAAGAGCCGCATTACATTCAATTGGCTCCTTACTGAATTTGAGGCGCAGTATGCTTGGTCGCTCTCATTCCTCTAAAATGTATGTTCCGCTGGGGAGGCGAACAAATGCTGCTTTACCTCGGGACGGCCTTCGGAGATCTGCTCATGGTCACCCTCCACAAGTATGTTCGACTGCTTTCTATCCCTGTGTGTCAACTGATACCGATTCCTAGTGCGGTTGAAGTGTCGTTGCTATCGTTCTGTTGATGAGATGCGAGTGAGTGCAACAACTAGTATATTTCGTGTCCACTGCACTAAATTCGCACGTTACTTGCAGGCTGAGACTGCTTCAATCGGTCGTCGTTGGTGAGCGCCATCATCAATTGATCTTATGACTACACTCATGCGAGTAGGTGTCATCGTCATACATCTTCTGCTCATCCCTGGTACTGCCTTCCTTACTGGGGGTTCGGACATCCGTCACCAGACGTTGCATCCTCATCAAGCCAATCTCAACCATTCTCTGCTACTAATTGGGTATGTACCTCCTCTTGTGGCAGGCCCCACTGCGTCCCCTAAATGCATCTCAGGGTGCTCGCAATCTTGCTTCCTACGGCCTTGTTCTCGGCACTGGATCAAGGCGCAGACACGGGTGCGAAAGAGGGTGCGACTCAAACGACTGCCTCCGAACTAGTGAGCGACACGACTACGGCTATCCTCCAGATCAGTCGCGGAATCGCTATCATCTTGCTGGTAGTGTGAGTTCTTGTGTTCAGACCTGTGCTGAACCCATAGTTGCTGATGCGTGTAATTTATCGCAGCTATGTAGCTTCCCGGTTCTATCTGCATGACCCCCCATCCGGTAACAACACTCTCATGACACCTCAGGAGGCGCATCCCGCGATCAAGCACGAGGAGGCCTTGTTACTAGCGGAAGAGCCTAAGACTAACGTATGGGCTTGTATGCTCATGCTGCTCGGAACGGTCGCGATGATGGCAGTGACGGCCGACTTCGTGAGTGCATCCCGTGTTCGCCTGTGATGAGTATAACGCTTAAGGGTACACAGTTAGTCGATAGCATTCAGTACGTCCGTGCAGAAGGTGGGATCCCAGAAGAGTGAGAACTGTATCGCCCGTTCGCGAACCGCCACTTTGTTGACCAATATGCAGATGGTTTGGATTGGTCTTCTTGCCGAACCTGTCGAAGTTGTCTGCGGACGTGGTGGTCGCCATCATATTCTTCATCAAGTCCATTTATCACAAACTCGCCGGCAACAGGACACGGACCCCATCAATACTGGCGCGCGGCCGTGCCATCGACCTCAGCATCCAATTCACCTTGTGGTGGATGCCCTTCCTTGTGCTCCTCGGATGGTGGACCGCCAGACCCATGCACCTTCTCTTCGGTATGCTCCTGACCTTTCCGATGAGCTTTTAATCGCTGACGAGGGTTGGGTTTGCAGACTATTTCAAGGTCACACTGCTGCTCGGGACATGTCTCTTGGTCAACTACATCACCGCGGACGCTCAGACAAATTGGGTCGAAGGTCTCATCTTGATCGCCTTCTACGTGATGATCGTGAGTTTCTCTACACCGGTCATCGACATGGTGGTGGTCTCTGACATGTCTGCAGGCCGTGACCGCGTGGTTTTACCCCGGAGACACAGATGTCCACTTCCAGCTGACACTTCTGTGCCCTGCCTCAGTCACAGAAGCCATTGCCCACGGAGGGGACGCGGGCGCAGAGATACTGCGTCGCGCCTTGCGAGCAGCATGACCCAGTTTCTCCCAGTCTTGTTCTAATTGTTTTCGCAATCGATTATATAGACAGCACCTCGCGCCCGTCTACATCTACATCATGTTGACTTCTTCTGTCTGCGTCATAGCTGCAGTCATGATCATAGTATCGCAACGTCGAGCGATATATAGCTACCTGGTAGATGTAGCGCAATCAGCTGCGTGCGGATCCGTGCCCGGTTTTGCCTAATTAATTATCGGTGTCATCTAGATTGATTCCCCACTCGCCCAAACGTAACGCGACCGGCCACCATCCACCATGTCATCACTACAGGGACCGATTTACAGAAACGTGCTCTCAACCATGCCAGTGCGCGATATTGGCAGGTCTAGGCGTGTGCGGTGATGTTCCCGGACCGACGATCGATTGACGGTATAGCATAGGTGCCCGCGCGAGCCCGTACATCGACTCTGCATGCAGATGCGCACAGACCGAAGGGAATGGACATGGCTGGATAGCAGGTAAGTTAGTGCGGCATGTAGGTTGGCGTTGGACTCACTATATGGTGACTTTTGTGGGTTGTAGGCTCATTTGTCGCCCCAGCATATGGCGATGGGTGAGTCAGAGTACATCGGGAATTCATGGCGCTGCGTCGACGTCCGTATACACATACAACCAAATGGCGGCGGTCCGAACGAACACTGAGGCTCACGGCTATCGGCATGGGCGCGACACGTTCAAGCCTGTTCCCCGGACAAGCGATGGCATCCCGACGCCGTGTTTCAGCCTACTTACTTAGCCTGAGTACGCCGCATTCACATTCCTCTTTGATATCACCGGTGTCACTGTGGTCTAGAAAAGCGCAAGCGTCAAAACGTCAAAACCGTGCAGGAGGAGTACAGACGTACTGGCATGTCGTGGTACTTCCGCCGGTGAGCCAATCCTCGACCCGGATATCGTCTGGAAGTGAAGTCTGACTCCTAAGGGATTATGAACTTGTATTAGTCTGAAAACTCCTTCTTCCAGGCATTCGCTGAACATCTATCCAGTGGAATTGAACTTACTACGATTGTGCACATAAAAGGTTGTCAAGTTGAACTGCGGAGTCCGGACCCGACGGAGCGCTCTCGGATTGCGCGTCCTTGGCACTTCCCGCTGGTGGCGCGGCGATGCTGTGTCTCCTCCTCGACGCGATTGCCGGAGTCTCTCGCCTTCTCCCTGCAACGCCCGCTGCGCTTGCCTATTACTCGTAAGATGAATCGCTTGTGCGGGACGCCGCGGCGAGCAGCCTTGACGGCGGGTACAAAAGGCTACCCTCGCGAGTTGTGGGTGCGGAGTCGCCACGCAGAACGCTGTTAGAGTTCCCTCACCAGGCTGTCACCTCCGTCTTGGCACAACCGTGCATCGTGGCACCAAGCAGCGCCGTATCCACGACCAAGGCGCGTGCAGATATATCTCCAAATCATCATCCCCACGCTTCCTGGTAAGTACTGTACCTCGTCATCTGTTCTCGGTCTTTCCCCACGTCCCCTTGCTTCGTTTCACCATGTCCTCCTCCTCTCCGGAGTTGACAGAGAAGGCTTACAATACCTCGAGCAGAGTCATGACTGACGAGGAGCGCGGGTATGCATACCTGGGAGACAGTCTCGAGATGCAACGCTTACGCCCAAGCCATAGCCCCGAACCTCCACACGCCAACGGCGGACAAGAGCACCCAGCACCGGCCACGCATGGCTATACCGCTCATGCCTACGGATACGCGACGGACAGGGTGCAGCTATTCTGGGGACGACTACGAGGGAAAGGACGAAAGCCCGTGACATGGGCAACGAGCATTCGGAACATTGTCTTGTCTTCCTGTGAGTGCCCCAGTTTCTGCGCTGTTCGCCATAGCCCTGTAATGCTCTCTGACCAGGGCTCAATGTACTGTTCGTCGTTATTCCCATCGCGTGGGCTTCGCATTGGCACAAGGCATGGGGCAGCGTGGCGACCTTCATTCGTGAGTGTGCATGTCTCTTTCCGTGATGTCTGTCCGCCGACGTGTCACGTCCTAGTTTGCTTCTTGGCCATCATTCCTCTGGAGGGCATGTTCGACTGGGGAGGAGAGCAGATGTTGCTGTACCTCGGGAAGGACCTGGGAGATCTCTTGGTGGTCACGCTCAACAAGTATGTCCAATCCCTCCCTCCCTTGAGAAGACGTCAATGTGCTCAGGTATATTGTGTAGCGCCGTTGAAGCCGTTCTGGCTATTATTCTCTTGAGGAAGTGCGAGTAAGTTCTGTTATTCTCCTCGGCTGCGGCGTAGAGCCTTGACCGTCATGCTAGCCTCCGGTTACTCCAAGCGACAGTGGTCGGCGTCGTGATCCTCCATTTGCTCTTGATTCCTGGGACTGCGTTTTTGGTTGGCGGCAGTCAAGTAAACCACCAGACGTTGCACCCCCATCAGACCGATATGAACCATTCGCTGCTCATGATCGGGTATGTTTGCGTCTTACGCCTGATTCGATGGCGCCTTGCTGACACTTCTTCAGTGTGCTAGCCACGCTACTACCTACGGCCTTCTTCGCCGCCCTCGATCGAGGCTCCACTGCTACGAGTGCGACCGCTGAAGCAGGAGCAGAGGCTGCGTTCACCCTCGTCAGCGATGCCACGCGTTCACAAATTTTGCATATCAGTCGCGGGCTTGCCATCATTCTTCTTGTGATGTAAGCCCTTCATTCATTCGCAGACCAACTCAGCCGCCAACGATATATTCCACCAGTTATGTCGCCTCTCGCATTTACTTGCACAATCCACCCGGTGACAACAACGCACTCACGGTTCCGGCCGATGCTCCTGCTGCGATCAAGCACCACGAGCATGAACTTCTTGAGGAGGAGCCTCTCACCAACCCCTGGGCTTGCATGATAATGTTGGTTATCACAGTGGCTATCATGGCTGTCACTGCTGAATTCGTGAGTGGAGACAGCTTTCAGCAGATTGGTCTTCGCACGGCGCTGACAGAGTTTGCAGTTGGTCGAGAGTATCGAGAGTGTCCGGGAGGCTGGTGGAATCACAGAAGAGTAAGACTCCCCCGGCACGTAGCAATGAGGTGGAGCTGACCCATCGTACGGCGCTTTAGGTGGTTCGGCTTGATACTCCTCCCGTTCGTCTCGTTCTCTGCGGACGGAGCAGTCGCAGTCGTGTTCTTCCTCGAGTCTGTCTATGACCAGATCACGGGCAAGAAGATCCAGACGCCCTCGATGCTTGCGCGCGGCCGTGCGATCGACCTCAGTATCCAGTTCACCTTGTGGTGGATGCCCTTCCTCGTGCTTCTGGGCTGGTGGACCACTAGGCCTATGCACCTGCTCTTCGGTGCGTCTCGTGCTTTGCTTTTTGCCTCGCACACGCTGACCGGCCGTGGCGTGTACAGACTTCTTCGAGGTGGCACTCCTCCTGGGCTCGTGCTTCCTGGTGAACTACATCACTGCGGACGCGAAGACGAACTGGGTGGAGGGACTGATCATGATCGCGTTCTACGTTATGATCGTGAGTACCTTTGCGTCGTGTGTACGGACGGCGTCGCTGATTTGCCTGTAGGCTGTGACGGCTTGGTTCTATCCTGGCCAACCAGAGGTCGAGTTCATGCTTGAGTGCCCTGGTACCGTCGCAGAGGCCGTCGCCGCTGGGGCCGAGGGTGGTGCCGAGGGCGCCGTCGAGCTGGTCCGCACCATCGCCGCCCGTGCTTTCTGAGTGCCGAGTACAAAGTACAGAGTACTCGCGTGTTGCTGATCTAAGTATTGCATATCACCTCGTCGGACTGGAGACATAATGGATGGACCTCTACTATACTTGTATACGCTCTGTTGTACGCTGCTCTCGCTATTATCGCATATTCCCCTTCACGTCGTCACTACATACGCATCTGGATCCCTTGCATATAACCGCATCTTCTACATTGCTCCATTTCGATACTTTTCCCAACTGTACATACATCGCATTCTCCCGTTCACCGCAACCATAGTTTGGTCCCCCTCCCTCCATATATTATGAATGATGGAGTCACACACTCACTCGCTCGGGCGACTGCAAGTCAGGCTGTTCCGGCACCGTCGTGGAGGGCGAAGCGATGAGGCCGAATTCAATTCGAACCTGAGAGAACCCATCCATACGATGGTAGTTCAGACATGACATCTGCACTAGCTTCAGCCAGTCACGCTTTGCTGTATTCATACGTTAGATATCCATCGACTTCCGCCTGCTTACTCACCCATTTGCCAGAGAATATCCAACATCCCCATTGACACTCTCCTGCAAGCTGACGATCCGCTCAAGCATCCTCTTCCCGCGCTCGTCGAGCGTGTCGCGGAACCGGTCTTCCTTCATCCACTTCAGCCCATGCTGGAGGATGTTGCGCGCACGGCTCGGCCCGCCGCGGACTTCGCCCATGCATGCGTGCAACGTGATGCGCTCCTCGCGATTGTCGTACGTCGCGCAGTGGAGGATGTTGTTGTTGTAGAAGACGGTCTCTCCGGGGTGTAGCGTGACCTGGACCGCCCCGGGCATATCCATAGGGTCCTTAGGCGGGTCAAGCGTGCAAGATTGAGCGCGCTGCTCGGGCGTGCGGGAGACTTTGTGCGAGCCGGGGACGACGTAGAGGCAAGAGTCTTTGCGGAGGGCGCTATAGTGCCGTCTAGCTCTAGTCGTAGACCGTCGAAGCAAGTACTTACGTATTCCACTGCACCTGTCGACCCGCGCGAAGTGAGTATGTACACCGACTACTGGAGCCACAGGAAGGGACTCACCCCGTGGTGCCAGACACCAAGCGCTTCCAGTTCCTCATCCTCAGTTGCGGTCTCTCGGACATCATCTCGATGCCATCTCAGGGCGAAGGAGTGTGCGGTGGGGTTGATCAGGAGGTTGAACAGCTCTGGACGACACAAGGGTGAGTCCCGAACAACGTAAACAGAAAGTCAGAACACTCACCCATCTGTAACTGGTCCTCCTCGCAGCCCAAGAGCTCCTTCACCACGTCCACGAGCGCGTCGGACGTGTACCAGTGCGCGAAGGCAAGCTCGCCCAAATCAGGGTGCATGACATGCTGTACGCCCCAGGAGTCCGGGTCGTCGTCGCCATATGGCGGGAACTGTCGTCCAACGGTGCGCCGGTGCGTCCACTCGCCCGTGCGTGTCTTCGCGATCGCGTGGGCGCAGGCTGCCTCGAGTGCGGCGAGGTGGTCTTTGGTGACGAGATTGGGCACGACGACGTATCCTTGTTGTTCGTACAGCTGCTTGCGAGAGGGCACCATGGTGATAAGGAGACCGCCGATACGGTGCGTGGTCTCGAGCCCTACCGTGCGCTGGCCAGCTGACTATGTCCGCCACCTTGCTGTTCATACTGGGAACGGAAGCACTCCACCAGTGATTTGCCCATGAGACGTTGCCGTAACACTCTCTCTACCGTCGAAGCGCATTGCGAGGACGAGACGAGCTCGAGTTGGTTCGTCGTAAGACAAGTCACGGCTGGTACATCGTGAAGGAGTCATAACGGGGAGTTTGGTCTGGTGAAGGACACCGTCGGACCGCATAGAGAACACCAGTACTTTGGAGACCACGAAGCAGCTGAGAGAAAGTCGCAGACCGGATGGGAGTTTGGGTCAACGTTGGCGACAGAATTCAGCGCGTGGACAGCGAGGACCGCGCGCGCTCGATTGGTGCACGCGCCTCGGCACTTGCACTCTTACCACCACGACCTACTGGTTTCCTGGGTCGACCATCTCTGCACGCATGTGTCGTTAGTTTGGTGAGTTTGGTGTCTTGCGCGAAGGAGTTGTGGGGCTTCTGGTGGTCGGATCGTCGCCGCAGGCGGTCATGGAGCCTGAGGTGAAGTGGGAGGCAGGGTGGCACGGTCGGTCGTTTGCCAGACGTTCACCAGGTACTGGTTCCGGTGCGAGCCTGCTGCTCCCAGCGACCTCCGTGCGGACTCATGAATGACTATTGCAGGACGCTCTGCGACAGTCCGCCACCGGTGGTCCAGGTCCGGAGACGACTCGATGACACCCTGCGGTTGCGACGATACCGCAGAACGCCATATGTGGTTACCCAGCGTCCCACTCTGCTTTCGCCGTCGCATATAGAAGGGTGATTGTTGTGCTGACGAGAGACCCAGATCTTACTCTCGCATGGATCCCTCGACCTCGACCTCAACCTCAACCTCTCCCGACCCCTCCTCTGCTGTGGCAGTAAACGAGATCGCTGCCTTTGCCGACGTCACCGAAGGACTACTTGACATCGGTGCCGTTACCGCGATACAGTATCTCAGTCTTCCTACTCCCGCACCTGTACCTACTGTCCCGCAGTCCCAACCCGTTGCGCCGCCTGAAGGAGGCGTTCAAGTTGCCGCTAAAGGACCTATTGGACGTCTTCACCAGGCGTGCCAACATACGTTCGGCAATGCGAGTGCATTGAAGTTCTCCTACGAAGACATTCCTGAACAAGGTACGCTCTGTGCTTCCCTTCATGAACAATCCTGCGTATCTCCTCGAATCCCAGGAAAACGGTGTCTTCTCACCATCACACGACCCAATGGGGAGACGCGTACATATGTGTCCCCGACGTTCCACTTCAAGAAGTACGACGCGAAGACGAGCGTAGCTGCCCACGCCGTGCAGAGTGGCGCTCTTGACTTCATACTGTCCGGCGAGTCCAGCACGACCCCAACACATTCCGCATCTACACCGGTCGCGGAAGCTTCGAACACGCCCTTGGACATGGACGAGTCAGTCAAGGCTATAGAACAGTGCTGTCTAGAGTGGTCTGGAGGGAAGATCAAACCATTCTGGTTGCATATCAACGAGCCGAAGTTTGGACGGAGTGCGTCTATCGATATCATGCCACCTTTACCGCCACTAATCACTCACGAACACGAAGCGTTCGGATGTGCACTACGATAAGTGTCGGGTCCAACAATTCCCGGGTGTACTCCGTGAACACTGTTTACAACAGTCCTGGGGAAGCCAGGAAGGCTTGTGCTGACGCCGCCATCGCCGACGGTGTTATCGACTACATCAAGACATGGCAGGCTACGGCGGCCGACCAGCCTCCCGACGAGACAGAACCGCCCTCCTCCACTACTCTGCAACAGTACTTTGACTCGCTACCGCAGCCGTTCCCTGAGCCAGTTGCGGGGAAGACTGCCGCCGACATAAACGGGCCCGCATGGCTGAATACGACAATCCAGGCGGCGAGGGGAAGCAAGCTTGTTCCCAACTTCATCTGGACTGTGAATCCACAACTAGGCCGTCGGTGCTTCCCACTTATCACGCTCTGCGCATTGACTTACGTTCGACGTAGTCCACGGTTGCCTGCTGCGCCTCGAGCGCCCGGGCGAAGTCAAGTCCTACCTCGTTGATGCACGGTTCCCCAAACGTGCAGAAGCAAAGTCCGCGGTGTGTCTACTTGCTATGTCTCAGGGTGTTGGCGCGTACATCCGTAGTGTGGGCAAGGCTGTGGAAGACAAGCTTGCGCCAGCTACGCGGAAGCATGTCGGTGAGGTCCTGCTACCATTGTTGATGGCGGAGTACCGCACAGCGCACGGACCAGGGGTGCAACCCGTCTTCGAATATGACATGGACCTCGACGGTCAGTCTCCTCTTTCCTCTCCCCTGCGAGACCGTTGTTGGCTGAGCGTAACCGATGTGCAGCTTGTGGTGCTACTCTAACCGTCGAACTCGCCGCGAACGCGAATGCTGAGCGGGTGCGGAAGTACACTGTGCCCGCTGAGTATCGGAACCGCAACGACGCGAAGCTCGCTGTCGTGCTTCACGCCGTCGAACAGGGCGTCATCGAGTTTCTCCGCTTCTTCGGCAAGCCGCCACCACTAGGATACGTTGCCAACTACACCCGTCCGGACTCCCAGTTCTTCAACGCGAATAAGAAGCGAAAGAACTGGGATTCTGGCGGTAGTAACGGCGCCGGTGGTGATTGGTCTAATAAGGGTGGCTACAACAATGGGTTCATTGGTGGTGGCGGAGGTAACTGGCCAAATAAGAAGCAGCGGGTTAGCAACCCGAACGGCTTTCAACAGGGCCCACCAGGTAATTTCTCGGGACCTCCAGTCCAAGGCGGCGGTTATGGCCCACAGGGTCAGTTTGGGAACGGGGGTGGCTATCAGAACGGTGGAAACTTTCAGAACGGGGGAGGGTTTCAGAATGGTAATAAGCCTGGATGGAACGGGCAGCAGAAGAAGCCCTTCACGAAGAAACCGTACGGACCTGGTCCCGGCCAATTTGGCGGCGCTCCAGCCCCATTTCAGCCTGGACCTAGGAACGTCGGCGGACCCCCGCGCCCTTATAAGCAACAGAAGCAGCATGCTCAGCCCTTCAATGCTGCTCCATCCTTCTCTCCTGCGCAGCCGGTGCCTCCCATTCCTCGCAATCCGTCCCCTCCGTTCGCGTTTCCGGCCAATGGTGCTGTCGCCGCTGGTCCCCGACCTCAGGCAGGGTTCTTCGGTGCGGCTCCGCACGGCCCTCAGGTTCAGGGTCCATACCCGGCTCAGGCAAGCCCATCGCATATGCCCTTCGGTGCGCCTCAGCCGGCTCCAGGTGGCGTTCCGTACAACTCGTTCGTTCCTCCCCAGCCCCAGCCCCAGCTGCCTGTAGCCGGCATGCCCCCTATGCCGCAGTATCAGCAGCAGTACCCGTATGTCGCCGGCTTTGCTCCTACTCAAGCTCCCAGCCATGGTCAGATCCCAGGGTATCAGTCGTTCCCGCCGGTCCCGTCACAACCTGCTCGACCTGGGTTCTATCCTACGCCCGCTGCAACGCCAGCATCGCGCGTCCCTCGCCCTGCTCCCACTCCAGTACCTCCTCCGCCCGCGGTTTCACCAGTTCCGCCATACTTCGCTGGGAGTCCCGCTCCGCCTGCTAGTAGCCCGCCAGTCCCTGGCCCGCCCGCCGCCTTCGCGGCGTACAATTCGCCCTTTGGGCCACAGCGAGCGCAGCCTCCCGTGCCTCAAGTCCCACCTCCACCGCCGCCTACCATTCCACCACCCCCGCCACCTCCGACTATCAGCGCGCCCCCTCCGCCCCCGCCTGCGATTGCTGCGCCGCCTCTGCCTCCCGCACTGGGTGTAACGTCAAGCAAGCATGGCTCGAAAGGCCAGAAGTCCAAGTCGTCGACACCTGTTCCTCCAGCGTCTTCAGCGAGCTCTTCCAAGCCCGCGGATGCCACGTCGAAGGGCGGGAAGGTCGCTCTGCGGTCCGTGGCAACGACGCACGTCGCTGAGCTGTATGGTGCGTCTTCACACCCACGGCCCATGGTTGGCCCATTCGGACGCGTATGTTGACATGGCCGCCTCGGACGACGCAGACTACTGCAACACGCACAAGAAACCCCAGCCGGAGTGGTGCCATGAGATCATCAAGGGTAACGCCGGCGCCGAGCCGAAGCACAAGGTGTGGGTCGTGATAGACAAGACGAAGTATGAGCTGCCGATCACGTTCCCGAGCTTGAGTCAAGGCCAGGAGAGGATCGCGAAGAAGGTGCTCGACCAGCTGAAGGCGAACCCGAAGGCAGCCAAGTCGTGACCAGGGCGGCCGTCCGGCCGGCTACGGGGCCGCCGCTAGGCATCATAGGTATCGCTGCTCTTCGTTCTCTTTCTGCGGTTTCTTATTCGGTCGAGGTTCCCGTCCCATCTCGTAGCTACTGGATGAGCGAGCCGGTAATACGTTCTGCGTGTCCATTAACTTACTTCGTTGCTTCAATTGATACCTTCTGCCATCTCAATCCCTGAAGACCTGTTCCACTGAGGGAGTCGCGGCCGCCGTGTCTAGCAGGCGGGCGTGAACATGGTATTCAGGTGAGTCGATTCTCTTCTGCAATGGTATACGGGCTGACTGGCTCATTCAAGTTCAGGTCCTACCTCCAAAGACCTATGGCGAAGTGAGTGGCATGACGTCTCTTCCCATGCATTCGTTGCTGACGAGGGCGACGTTGAATCATCGCTTTGTAGACAGCGGTACGTATTTTTTGTGCACGCGTATCTGCGTCTCACCGCAGCGCTCACTATGCTGGACCGCAGGCAAATTCGACTGGGTCAAGTCCCGGCTTTGGTGGGCCCTCCGACCGTACGTTTCGTCGCGAACATATTCGGTCCACACGATCACTGGGCTGTTGAGACCGCCATCCTGAGTTGACATCGATGGACGGGTTCATTTCTGGGTGCCTTTGCTCGGCGGCGATATCGAACGGCGAATGCCACAAATCTGCTCTCTTCGTTTCACGGTTACCGTGAGGGTTATCTTGACATGTTCCACGCAGCAGCACCATTTACCGTCCCTGACTCTGTTTACGTGCATCTTTCATGTGGACTCCGTCAGCAGCCAGCTGAGACCGTACTGAGACTGGTAATATCAGTGAGGGGTTGACTGTGCTGAGACTGAGACCGGTATCAGTGGTGCTGCCTAGCCGGTGGCGGATACAGTGTCTTCACTTGTGTTGATTGGCTACTTTGCATTTCCTCGCATCGACTTCGCCAGGTCGCCACTAGATCGCCACCAGAGTCACTCGAGCTGTCGTGAAGTTTGATATTGCGCAACCTTATGGGTGAGGATTGCGTGATTTCCAAGACAGCACGCATGACGTGCTGGCTAGTGCCCCGCGGGCCCTCTCCCGCCGAGTATATAAGTATCGCGATCACTGTCCAGCAGACACAACGGGCGTGAACCTCCAGCTTGTCCCTCCTCCCATCGCGCACTTCGACTGACTTCATCAGCATGTCTGGCAGTAAGTTCTACAAGTGAGTGCCATTTCGTTCGATAGGAGGAGGAGCACGTTCTGATTCGTTGGGCGTTTAGGGAGCCTGAGTTCGAGACTCTCCAGCTGCATGCTGGACAGGAGCCGGATCCCACTACGAACGCGCGTGCTCCGCCAATTTATGCCACCACTAGCTTCGTCTTCAATAACTCGCAGGTGCGTGTCGCGAATATTTTTATGGAGCTCGCGTGTTGATTTCGCGGGGACTTCCAGCATGGCGCTGATCTCTTCGGCCTGAGGTTGGTTTGCCCCTGTTCCAGGATGACATCCGGCGATCGCTGAAAGCATGATACAGGGCCCTCGGAAACATTTATTCTCGCATCGGCAACCCGACAGTGGTAGGTCACGATCCAAGCTCAGATCGAGCCGCGGTGCAACTGAGACTTACGAACGGTGCGATAATCCTCAGGATGTCTTCGAGAAACGCGTTGCTGCACTCGAAGGAGGCGCGGCTGCAGTGGCTGCATCCAGTGGCCAGTCTGCTCAGTTCATGACCATCGCTGCCATCGCTAAAGCGGGAGACAACATCATATCGACGTGCGTCACTTCACAGTGGGAGGGATTATGAGCTGATAACGCCGTTGCAGATCCTACCTCTATGGTGGGGTAAGTAGGAATCGTGGTTCGTCTTGGAGAGCCACCGCTGACGCGCTATCGACAGACCTATAATCAGTTCAAAGGTAAGACTCTGGAAGCTATACAAGGCAGCGCTTTCTCTGAACACATCTGCAGTCCTCTTGAAGCGATTCGGGATCGGCATCAAGTTTGTCGAGAGCTCAGACCCTGCAGATTTCGCGAAGGTGATTGACGAGAAGACGAAGGGCATCTACGTTGAGAGTATCGGAAACCCGAAGTACAATGTCGCACCTCTTCCGGAACTCGCGAAGGTACATCGACAGCGTTAGGAAGTATATCTCAAGTACTAATTTGGGAACGTCCTAGGTCGCCCACGATCATAACATTCCACTGATCGTAGACAACACCTTTGGCATGGGAGGTGAGCATCCTAGCGTTTCCTTGTGCGAATATCACTGATGCGTCAAGCCAGGATATCTCGTAAGACCTATCGAGCACGGCGCCGATATCGTTGTGCACAGCGCAACGAAGTGGATTGGCGGCCATGGAACTACCATCGCCGGTGTCATCGTAGACAGCGGTACGCACCTAGAGACCTGCTTTCCTCGTGTTATTTCGTGCTGATCGCGATCCAGGCAAGTTTGACTGGGCCAAGTCTGGGAAGTTCCCTGACTTCACCGAGCCTTCCGAAGGCTACCACGGCTTGAAGTTCAGCGAGACCTTTGGGCCGGTTGCGTTCGCGGTCAAGGTCCGGGTCGAGGTGTTGCGTGACCTGGGCTCGTGCCTGAACCCCTTCGGCGCGTTCCTGCTCCTCCAGGGCCTCGAGACCTTGAGTCTTCGCGCCCAGAGGCATTCTGACAACGCGCTCATTCTCGCGCAGTACGTTGTCTTCCCTCACCCCGACCCCGTGTGCAGGACTAACTGGTTGCGACACCATCTAGGTGGCTCGAGAAGCACCCGAAGGTCTCGTGGGTGTCGTACCTCGGGCTCGAGTCGCACGCGTTCCACAAGGAGGCTCTCCGCCTTCTCCGCCCGAATGCTTTTGGAGGCATGCTCAGCTTCGGCGTCAAGGGCGACGCGCGGGTCGGCAGCGAGGTCGTCGACCGTCTCCGGCTAGCCAGCAACCTGGCGAACGTTGGCGATGCGAAGACCCTCGTCATCCATCCGGCTACCACAACGCACCAGCAGCTCTCAGATACGGAGCAACTCGCTTCGGGTGTTACGCCTGACCTCATCCGCGTACGTCGACCTTCCTCATGTCTGACTTGATCGTGAGCGAGCTGACCATTTGGTTTGGTTTTGTGTAGGTCTCCGTCGGCATCGAGAACATTGCAGACATCATCGCAGATTTTGACCACGCTCTCCAAGCAGTCCCTTAACGCGACGTTCGTGAGGTGCAGGGTAGTATAAGTATAGCGCGTTGGATGCGCATTGTATCATCATATACCTGAAGCGATAGGGTTCATGTGACGAATTGAAGTCCTCCCGCACTTACTGCGGCCACTAGCAGAAGGAGAGAATTCTGAAGCACAGCATCCTTGATATGTCGAGACCATGATTGGCCAGCGCGAGTAGCATGGACATGCTCCACTCCCGCGTCGTCGAGATGAATAATGCACTCCTCTAGAGGAGCATCTTTGCTTGCAAGCACTTCTTTGTACATCAGTGTACTGTATGAGCGTGCGTGTGTTTCCAGCAATACTCAATAGTGATTCAGTCCGCACTGCCTTCTTCGTTCTCTTCACAGGTACTTCAAGACGTTAACGCGTACGTTCGCTCAGGTGGCCGCTCACCTGCCTGCAATTGACGTCACTGAACCTAGGTTATCTCCATACATAAACCATGCTGCGTTCTCCCAGAGCTCTCCATCTTCTTGCCCGTCCACCCCCACGATCTATCAGGCATTACGCAATGGCGCAGCGAGTGAAAGACGAAACACTAAACACACTTTTCCCTCTGCCATCTCCGGCACCCTCACCACAAGCCCCGGCACGCTTTCCCGGGATTACCCCTGACTCTGTCGCGGCGTTGCAGAAGACGTTGAAGGATAACCATGTCAAGTGGCATATCTTCTTCAACTACAACCGATTCCACAAGTTGGTTCCTGTCTACGTCTTCCACAGAATTCGTGCTCATCCTGTGCCTCTCTTTAGCCATGCGTCTCACCAACTGCTCGCCATCTACCAGCTGGGAGCGAATGGCCCGCTGATCAAGGCAGCGTATGAGAAACAGGTCAAGACACAGCGCGATGCATTCAAGTCTCCACAAGCCATAACTCATGAGAACTTTCATGAGCATCTCGGCGACGAGGAGTAAGTGATCTCGTTTCCCGTTCACTGCTTCCGACTACTTGATATTGGCGTTTGATACACGTCAGCTACTACGAGGCATACCTTCGATTCTTCACCGATGTCTTGTTGGAGAAAGGCGCGTCCGCGACCATTGAGGAGTACATCTTCTCACCGAAGGCGAACATCGAGCCACCCAAACCCGGTCAACCACCAATGCAAATGGTCAACCGTCTTCTCTCTGGCCTCCTTCACCCACTCATCCATACTGGGTATGGGGCAGAGTTCGGCCTCCTGGGCATGTTCGCAGAAGGTTCGCCTAGCCTTCCACCAGTGGTATTTACGTCGCTAAGTGCGCTCTCTAGGACTCGCTCAGACCGCAGTGCACCGTGTGCTTGCGCCTGCCCTGACGCCACCATCCATCATGCGGTATGCCACCGCAGCCGCTTCCGACGCAGCTAACGCGGCGGTCTCTCGTGTCACGTCACTTTTCCCATCGCTCGTCCTCGATCAGCTCCACCGCGTTGTCCAACCCAGTCCAGCGCGGACCTCCACACGTGTGCACGCACTGTCCCTGGTCTCGCGGATCCTCAAGGACGACTACTACTCGTACAAGACGATCGCACTCCCGCCGCCAGACGGCAGCGAGGAGGACACCTCCCTCGAGCGCGTGTTGCATCTTCGTGGTGACGCGCTCGTGAAGTTGATGGACGAGTGGACGGTGGACGGCACGAACGCGCAGGAGGTCGAGAGCAAGATCGAGGAGCTCTTCTGGACGAACGTCATCATCTACGGCGTCGCTGGCTGGGGTGGCCGCAAGCACTCGAAGACGGGCAAGTTCAACGGTGATTTCTTCTTGTAAGTCCTTGGTCAACTCAGTCGCCGCGTCCGGAGTCACGCTGCTGACACCCGCGTTCAGCGTCCACCTCGTGACATCGGTGCTCTTCTTGCCATCCCTCGTCGCCTACCTCTCTCCCATCTCGATCAGCATCCTCCTTCGCACCTACCTCCTCAACACGCTCGCGCTCTACGTCGCGCGCGGCCGCCCCCCTCTCCCGATTGCTGAGTTCTTTGACTCGGTGACCCCGAGTCCCGCGCCGCCTTCTAGCTCGTCTACAAAGCCGGCCGACGGCACGCTCAACCCGGAGAACCCGAATGCGAACGCGTGGCTTGCGCTCGTGCAGAGCACCGTCATGCATCCGGACGACCACCTGTGCAAGCTGCAGCGTGCGCTCGCGCACTTCGCCTCGCTGTACGGGACGACTCCTTCGGGGCACTTCAAGGAGCTCGGTGTGGAGCTCGAGGGGGCGGAGAAGATCGACGGGTCGCTGTTCGTGCGCGTTGCTGGCCTGAGTATGGACAGACTGGGGTGGATGCGCGAGGGCGAAAAGGAGGGGGAGTGGGACTTTGATGCATTCTATCATGACTGAAACTCTGTAAAGTACTCCTGCGTTGTAGCGTAAGCGAGAGCACATCTCGTCATATTCCATCGAAGCATTCTTCGGTGAGCAAAAGCTGTTGAAGGGCAAAAGCAAAAGATGTTCCGACACGGGGAATCGAACCCCGGGCTATCGCGTGAGAGGCGATAATGTTAGCCACTACACCATATCGGACTGTCCAATTTACCATGGCAAGGAGTCTAGCTAGGTCTTGTTTAGACGGGATTCTCCGACTCAATGATGCCACCTCGACGCTAGGTCCTCAACGTTCTTCAACTACAACTGTCGTTCTTCCTATTTTATATCTGTTCGAACTTGCTCTGGCACATATCCAGGTTTTTCCAAAGTCTTGTAGACCAGGATGTTCGTTACACCCGAGTCCGAGTCCGGATCCGAGTCGGCGGAGCGCAGTGTAGGACCGGGTCGCGGAGGTTGCGGTTATGTTGTAAGTGGAGTGCCGGATCCGATTGACCTTCAGAAGCTGATCATATGCGTGTTAGTCCTAGAAGAAGCTCCTCCATGGGTCCCGGAGTGGCATGCAGCGCTATCTCGCCTCCGGTCCATGCCCTCTTATCTCCAGCATGTCTCGTACTATATAGGTGCGATCTCCAGGCGTAACTCATGAGTCGCTACCGACCGCCATGGAGTCCACATTCGCGCGAAACATGCTGAGAAGACTCCAGGTCCAACAGAGGAACACGTACGAAGGGCAGGCGAATGCGTGGATCAACCGCGACATCGTTCCTCTTCCACCCTCCCGCCGCACATGGGGTGCTTGGTCTTACGTCGGTTTCTGGCTGTTGATAGGGTTCAACATTAGCGGATGGACAGCTGCGTCCAGCCTCCTCGGTCTAGGACTCAATGTCTGGCAAGCGATGATATCGGTCATCATCGGGCAGCTCATCGTCGGTTGCGCGGTCGTTGCGAACGGCTTCGTGGGGGCTGAATGGCACGTCGGATTCCCGATGTATAACCGCTTCGTATGGGGCGTGTTCGGGAATTTCTTCCCTCTGCTCATACGCATCCTCCTGTCTGTCGTATGGTATGGAGTGCAACTTGTATTGTGAGTCTTCAACTGGTCTTGTGAGACGACGCCCTGACTAACACCCTTGTAGCGGAGGAAAGAGCGTAAGAATGACATGTTGTTCATCCCAGGCATAATACTCATGTTGTTCGTCCAGGTTAAGGTTGTCATTGGTGCGATCTGGCCCAGCTTCTACACCCTCCATAACACACTCCCGGAGAACGCTGGAATAGGGTCGGTATCTTCGCCTCTCATGTTCCATCTCGCACTAAGACACCGTCACTTCTAGGTTGAATGACCTCATCGGCATCCTGATCTTTGCACTCATCTCGTTCCCACTTTTATTCATCCCGCCAGAACACTTCCGGAAGCCGTTCTTCTGCGGTAGCATCGTCATGATCGTCGCAGTTTTCTCCATCTTTGTATGGGCCCTAGCCAAAGAAGGCGGTTGCGGACCGCTGCTCAATCATCCCAGCGAACTCAGCGGAGTTGAGCCTCTGTCCGGAGGATCCAAACTCGGTTGGGCCATGGCGTACGGCGTCAGCTCGACCATCGGGAGCACAAGCGGAGGCATCCTTGGCCAGAGCGACTTCACGCGTTTTGCGGCATACCCGCGTGCGCAAATTATCAGCCAGCTCCTCATGGTACCTCTCAGTACTGTGATTATCTCGCTCGTTGGCGTCATCGTCACAAGCTGCGCAGCCGGGTTCTACCCAAATGATGGGCTCCTCTGGACGCCGTACGACCTCCTGCCTGTCATTCAGGCTCGAGGTGGCCCCGGGGCACGCGCGGCGTGCTTTTTCGCGGGCTGCGCGTTCGTCATCTCGCAGTTTGGCATCAACATCCCCGGGAATGCGATAGCTGGTGGCATCGATCTGTCTGGCTTGCTGCCTACATACATTAACATCAGGAGGTACGTCGTCCAAGATCTTGGGGAGATACTTATTGTTAACTCGTTGCCTCAGAGGCGCCTTTCTGACGGCGGTGCTCGGGCTCGCGATCTGTCCATGGAAGTTGCTTACTGGCACGAGCGTTTTCCTGACCATCCTGAGTTCGTTCTCAGTCTTCCTTGGCCCTCTAACGGTTCGTCTGCCATTTATCGTGAGCTCTTATCCGGGAATCGAAGCTGATAGTTTGTTGTCAGGGAGTTATGACCTCCGACTACTTGCTCATTCGACAGAGCAGACTTCGCCTAACGCATCTGTACATGCCGAAGCCAGCATGCATCTACTACTTCACGTATGGCATTAACTTCCGAGCAGTCGTCGCGTGGATATTCGGGGTCTGGCCTCTCATGCGTAAGCCCCGAATGCTATTGCTCCTGCGACCGCTATCTGACTCCATGTGTTTATGCAGCGGGCTTCATCAGCGCTGTTTCCCCAAAGCCCATCGGCGTATCAGAGGGCTGGACGCATTGCTACGACCTTGCATGGCTGTTGGGCTTCGTACTGAGCGCATCGGTTCATGTATTGCTCAGCAAGGCATTTCCTCCCGTTGGACTTGGGCAAGTCGACGACGAGGACGTGTATGGAACCTTTAACGAGAAGATTGAGGACGACAGTCAAGTAGAGGAAACGTCGTTGGATGGAGGGAGCGAGAAGGAGAAGGTTCCCGTCTCAAGAGTTTATAAAAGGTGTCTACGACGCAGCCGTCATATCATAGGAGCTGTCGCTACTGTCCAGGTTTAACTCCGCAGCATACCGACAGACGATCAAGTTGTCTCGAGTTCGTACATTTTCTCCACACTTCGGTCCTCTGGCACTATACCTGACTTCCCTCCTGATGTAGTGATACCGAGTGCATGTCCCTCCCATGTTGCTACCCAGCGGCCCGGAATACACTCCTTGTTCGCCACGGGCGCTGCAATACCTCCGAGTACGCGGACCGCCTCGTTGTTTGCCATTTGACAGACGCGATAGCTCATTACAGGACAAGGTCACGGACTCACACGGGGTTTCCGGAGTCGTTGTACCAGGAGTTCCTGATCCGAATTCAGTCCACATGCTACTTAGTCTAGGTTAGAAGCGCCTCTTCATTGTTCCACGGCCTCCGACTGACCGGTGCGTACCGTTATCTCGCATCCTCAGGTTTGGCGTCACAGTGCCTTCTTATCTCCGTATGCCTCGTGATATATAGGTGTCTTCTCGAGGCTCACGTCTTTGGCGACCGCCATCATGAAGTCCGTCTTCCTGCAAAACCTGCTGAGAAGACTCGAGGTCCAGCAAAAGAACGCGTACGAAGGGCAAGCGAGTTCGTGGATCAACCGCGACATCGTTCCTCTTCCACCCTCCCGCCGCACATGGGGCGCGTGGTCGTTCGTCGGCTTCTGGCTGCTGACCGGATTTAACATCAGCGGCTGGACGACTGCGTCCAGCCTTCTAGGTTTGGGGCTCAATGTCTGGCAGCGATGATATCGGTCATTATCGGGCAGCTCATCGTCGGTTGCGCGGTCGTTGCGAACGGCTTCGTGGGCGCTGAATGGCACGTCGGATTCCCGGTGTATAACCGCTTCGTATGGGGCGTGTACGGGAGTTTCTTCCCCCTCCTGATGCGCATCCTCCTGTCTGTCGTGTGGTATGGGGTGCAACTCGTCTTGTGGGTTTTCAGTCGCTTTTCGTGAGATGATGTACCTACTAACTTGTGTTAACACTCCTTTAGCGGAGGAAAGAGCGTAAGCATGACATCTTATGTAGGGCAGAACCATAGCTCATGCTGGCCACGCAGGTCAGAGTCGTTATCGGTGCAATTTGGCCCAGCTTCTACACCCTCCACAATACATTGCCGGCGAACGCTGGAATAGAGTGGGTAACTTTTACTTTCCAGCTGGTACATGTAACTGAGACACGTCTCGTTCAGGTTGAACGACCTGATCGGCATCCTGATCTTCGCGTTCATCTCGTTCCCGCTTTTCCTCGTTCCCCCCGAGCACTTCCGGAGGCCGTTCCTCTACGGCAGCATCATCATGACGGTCGCAGTGTTCGCCATCTTCATCTGGGCCCTAGCCAAAGAAGGCGGCGGTGGCCCGCTACTCACCCACCCCAGCGAACTCAGTGGAGTCAAGCCTCTTTCCGGGGGATCCATGCTCGGCTGGGCAATGGCGTACGGCGTCAGCTCGACCGTCGGGACCACAAGCGCAGGTATTCTCAACCAGAGCGACTACACGCGCTTCGCGGCATACCCGAGTGCGCAGATTGTCAGTCAACTCATCATTGTTCCCCTCAGCACTGTCGTCGTCGCCTTTGTCGGCGTCATCGTCACAAGCTGCGCGGCTGGATTCTACCCAGACGAGGGGTTGCTGTGGGCACCATATGACCTCTTATCCGTCATTCAGGCTCGGGGTGGCCCCGGGGCACGCGCGGCGTGCTTCTTCGCCGGCTGCGCCTTCGTCATCTCGCAGTTTGGAATCAACATTCCCGGGAATGCGATTTCCGGCGGCATCGATATGTCGGGCTTGCTACCCAAGTACATCAATATCAAGAGGTACGTTGTCCGATCTCTAGCGGAATCATTCCCAACTCGAAACTTTAGAGGTGCCTTTGTTACGGCGGCCCTTGGGATCGCGATATGCCCGTGGAAGCTGCTCACCGGCACGAGCGTATTCTTGACCGTGATGAGTTCGTTCGCAGTCTTCCTTGGCCCTTTAACGGTTCGTCTTCCTTCTCATCGTCCATCGTGATCAGTTAGCTGATGGGACTACGTTGGTAGGGAGTCATGATCTCCGACTACTTGTTCGTTCGACGAAGCAGACTCCGACTTACGCACCTATACATGCCGACGCCAGAGTCAATCTACTACTTCACGTATGGCATCAACTTCCGAGCAGTCGTCGCGTGGACATTCGGCGTCTGGCCTCTCATGCGTAAGCCCCGGATGCATTTGCCTCTGTGACCATTTTTGCCGATTTTGACTCCATGTCACACCATAGCGGGTTTCATCAACGCCGTTTCTCCAAGTCCAATCGGGATATCCGAGGGCTGGACGCGCTGCTACGATCTGGCGTGGCCGATGGGCTTCGCGGTGAGCGCCTCGGTGCACGTACTGCTCAGCAAGGTGTTCCCTCCCGTGGGACTCGGGAAGTCGACGACGAGGATGTGTACGGGACGTTCAACGAGAGGATCGACGGCGATGGCTACCTGGAGGGAGATCCGTCGGATGGCGGGAGCGAGAAGGAGAAGATTACGGTGTAAAGTCAAGTTGGGAAGGTCCCTGCTCGCACGCAATCGGCTGGTATTGTTTATTTCTTTCGATGCGCACTGTTCGCGCGACCTAACCAAAGACGACAGAGGCAAGTACTGTAAGTACTTGAGTTCGGGCGGTAATATGACTCTGAGGCCACGCACGTGCTGACTGTTGGCCACTCCAAACAGGTACATAAGTAGTCAGCGAAAGGTCTCGTGCCAAGTGAGATCCACTGCACCTCCGCATCCGCTAGAGGAGCGAAGCAGCGTTTGTTGGTACGTCGCAGCCACCAGCTTAGACAGGCAAAACGGCAGATCGAAACATGCGACATGCGACGCGCGAGCCGTTGGGCCACGTACCGACATCGGCGCGCCCGACGCCGGCACACGTCTCGCACACTCTTAGTGGTTGCCTAGTGGGAACGCTGAGTAAACACCGCCTGGTCTCGTGCCCGAAACGCCTCGTCCTTAGGTGAGGGAATTCAGTTTCGTCCCACGCGACGTCTCTTCGTGCGCAGGCCTGTGCCTCTGGTTGTCATTCGGCACACCAAGCGCTCCCAATGCAAGTTCTTGGTGAGTGTCCACGGAAGATCAGAGTCTAATCCGCACGAGTACAAATATGGGCGTGTGGCAGGATCAAGGAGAATGCAGAACCACCATCCGTAAAGCAACCACGCTCACTGGTTCCTGACGATCCGCGAACATCATGCCTCTCAAGACCACAGAGCTCGACACGTTCTTCCCTCTTCCCTCGGAGGCGCCTTCTAGTCGGTCGCCTGCACGTCTTCCGGGCATAACTCGGGCGTCGAGCGAGGCGTTGGTCAAGACCCTGAAGGACGACCATGTTAAGTGGCATGCGTTCTTCAACGACAGAGGCTTCCACAAGTGCGTCGGTCGTCGTCTCTGATGTTCCGGAGTTCAAGGACTGACCCCACTGTCCCCCAATAGTCATGCGTCTCATCACCTGGTCGCCATCTACGCCCTGGGGGCGGGCGGGCGGCTCATCGAGGAGGCGTACCAGACTCACGTCGTCTACATGAAGCCCGCATTCGAGTCTCCGGAGCCTATCACCGAGGACAACTTGTGGACGCACCTTGGCAAGCGCGAGTAAGTCGAGATATCGTGCACTCGTAGCCTGCCTGGGAAGCCTGACCGACCCTATATTTGCTCAGGTTTTACAACTCCTACCTGGAGTACTTCCGCGCCGTCTTGCTGAAGAAGGACGTAACAGACGTGCTGGAGGAGTACGTATTCTCGTCCAAGGCCAACGTCGGCGGTCCAGGTATCGAGGGGCATCCCAGGATGCTGAACCGCTTCTTGGCCGCCATCGTCCATCCGATGATCCACGTGGGCAACGGCCTCGAGTTTGGGCTCATGGGACTTGTCGCGGAGGGTACGTTAAGGTCTCTGTCTATCACTGCACCCTCTCTTACAACGCCTTATGTAGGCATCGCACAGGCTGCCGTCCATCACGACGATGGTGAAGCCCTGACCCCGCCCTCGCTCTTCCGGGCGAACTCCGCAGCTTCTGCTGTCGAACGCCTCACCGCTCTACTCCCTTCGCTTTCCTTGAGCAAGGCGTCTTTTGCAAACAATACCGTCTCCGCCAACGGAACTGACAAGAAGGCCGGCGTGCACGCGTTCACGATCCTCGCGCGCGTCCTCGCCGACAAACGCTTCGCTCCGGCAAGCCTGGATCTGCCCACCGCGATGGAGGTGTCTATGTTCGAGCACGTGAACGCGCGGATTGGGGAGACCGTCGTCGAGCTCACCAACCAGTGGGCTGCGGAGCTCGAGGGCGAAGGCGCGACTGCGGACGCCATCGCGAAGAAGATCGAAGAGCTGGCTTGGATGGCAGCCCTTGTGTATGGTGTTGGCGGTTGGGGTGCGCGCGAGAGGGCCCCGAAGAAGCAGTTCAACGCGGATTTCTTCTAGTACGTCTCTCTCGCCATTGCTCTACCCAGCAGGATCTCTGATGTGCTCTTGCAGCATGCACCTGGTGACGTCTTCGATCTTCCTTCCGTCGCTCGTCGCATACCTCTCCCCGCCCTCCGCCGTCGTCCTTCTGCGCACCTACTTCTCCGTCTCGCTCTCATGGTACATCGCACGGGGCCGCCCGCCGCTGGCTATCCGCGCCTTCTACGAGAATGTCACCGCGTGGCCCGTTCCCCCGGGTGCCCCTGCCACGAAGCCGTTCAAGGACACGCTCACCCCCAACGACGCCGCCCCGAACCCGTGGCTCCCGATTGTGCAGACGACGATCGTCCACCCTGCGGAGCACCTGTGCAAGACGCAGCGCGCGCTCATGCATGACGCAACGCTGTATGGGCACCGTGCTGCTGGAGACTTTGCGGGGCTTGGCCTGGAGGGCGCGGAGCTGCTCGATGGTACCCTGTTCATTCGTGCTGCGGGGCTTACGGCTGATAGGATTGGGTGGATGAAAGAGGGTCAGGAGGCTGGGGATTGGGATCGTATGGGGTTCTATTGAAGGTGATCCTGAGAAGTCTGAAGGAGAGCAACATCGCTCCGACCGCACGACGATATGTGTATAATAGCATGATATGTACGTGGTGTCATTAATACCCACGGAAACGGAGCAGAATGTGTTCGACATATGGCACATCGTTGCCAAGTGCAAAATCATCGGGATGTGTCACTTATGCCACCCGGTGCTCTCCTTCATACTCGCTCTCGTTGCTCAAGTTGCTCCTTAAACGCGCTACCTGTGAGCCAAAGCCAAAGCGAGGTATAATATTAGACGAATGTTCAGTACTATCAGTACAGCGTGAGTCCAAATCGTAGATCATCGTCATAGTCGTCCAGAACATGGCAATTCGTAAGAGGCGAAGTCGCGGGCTCCGGGAACTGTGCTCTTCCCGGAGCCCCAACTCATACCACGGCTCTGATAAATGAGGTGAGTACCATGGAAGAGGTGCGTTTTCTGGCGCACTCACGCGCAACACAAGCCGCAAGTCAAGCATGCGATCACGGCAGCGACCCCTTCAACGACAGCTGGCGTAAATGTGAGTAAGTAAACCGACGTGTTAAGAGCCGGAATAGAGAGCACACTGACCTGCGACGATGCATTCAACGCAGCCGACGTCGAGAGAGACTACCGTGCATATCGCGTCCGCGATGCACGCGAAAACCCCTGTGGTGGAAGCGCGTCAGCGGCACCCAAGGCGCAACATACCATAGGATTGTAGACGTACCTACGACGCAGGAAATGATGATACTGAGAGGAGCATCAGAAAATGCCTACATGGTTTTGTTACGATGAGGATGGGAACGTACCCCATTATGATGATACAAGAGAAACCCAGGCAAGAAAGTGAGGGTATTCGTTATGTTGTGAAGAGGAGCTTCCACCTCCAGAACCGGGTTATATATGTACTGTCGTGCGTCTGTCCAGAATTAGTCCATAGGAAACGATGACGTCGCTTGCTCCTCTCGCAGTCGAACCTGACCCAATTTCCCTCAATATATCACCGGCCCGGATCTCCGCTAGTTGCTCGCCGAAGTACAGGTGAGCGATTTGCGAAATGAGCCATAGCAGACAGTACAGAAAGCACGATTAGATGTCATATTACGGTACCTGGAAACACAACACCGACCGCTCGAGTTCATGCATACACGACAGTGGTAGTCTCGATTCCACAGAAGAAGCCACCAGCCTAGACGAGATGCGTAAGCGATCAAATCGTCAAGGCAACACATTCGGAACATACCTTGCAATCGTTGAATATCTCGATGACCGACAGGTACAGAGTGGTGTCGTCTGCGACGTCCAGGGTCGGCATCGTGAAGTTGGACGGCGGGAAGCCAGTCGGACCGACTGGGGGAAGTCCACCTACCATGCAACATCAGTATACGGTGGGTACGCTGTGATTGGACGCGCTACTGACTGAAGTGCGGGACAACGTAGCTTCCCAAGTCGGCAACGAAGCTACCGTTGACCAGCGCGCACGATCGCGATGCATCGCTCGTGACATCTGCGGCTGTAGGAGGCGACGTGCTGAGGTAGATGTTGACGCCGTCATACGCAGAGAAGCAGACTTGCGTGCCGAACGGTGCCGCTTGGAACGAGAAGGGGAAGCTGTCACCAGGCGCAATGACTGCACCGTTGGCGGGCGCCGTGGTAGTACCGTGGTCAGGGCCACAGTCTGGGAGGCGCAGACCCCGGCGAGGATGGCCCACGTCGACAGGATGGTTGCAAGTGAGAATCGCATGCTGACGTTGGGGTTGGAGTAGGACGCGAGCAAGGTCCTTTATAGCTGGAGGTCAGCGCCTTCATATACCCAGGCGTCGCTCCCGTCGGGTCCGGTGGCCAAAAGGTGGACATTAGGTCGCGCAGACGGTGTCACCTAGAAAACCGAAATTGGATCAGCGCGGCCCCGTGGGCCAGTCTCTCCGACTGCCACACGGAATTCATTGCGCTCCACTGACCTGCTGAGGCTGCAAGCGTTCACATGTGGCCTGGCCCCATTCAAACATGCTTAGACATACCCATATGCCCCGAGGGACATCCGGTAGCATGACAGATAAGTACTTTCAGTCGATTGCCCTACAAGCCCGGCTGTGCCAACGTAGGATGATTAGGTTCCGGACGCACTGCAACGAACGCTCACTGAGGACATACACCGGGCATAGCAAAAGGGCTTGGCTGGTACTCACCACGTGGGGTTACGTAGCCTGGTCCATCAGTAGGCTGAGATTGGTTGGGAATGCACTTCAGCGGCCGACGGGACCGATGGCGCAGTCGACGTGCACCCCATTCTTCTCTGAGACACGCCGGCATAGAACCCACCACTATTCCATATCGTCGCTCGCCCTCAGTGTGTACGCGCAGGTAGCTTGCTGTCTGCGGCCAAGTAGCGAGTTGTGTGCTTAGCTGCTGCTGCACTGTGAGCACCTCAGAGCAGGCTCCGACTCGAAGGTTACGCTCCATGCTGGAGCCGCGTCGCCCGGCCGTCCATGATAAGTTTGGGTTACTAGTGACTCTGGGATCAGTCGCTCAACCAGATAGGTACTCGCCATCAGTATTCAGGTCCAAGAAAGTTTAAAGGAAGATGCATAGACGAGTGAGGGAAGGTAGGTATGCCGGAGGTACATCGTAAGTTCGACACGAGAGCACACTGGGCAAGCGCTCGTAGTATCACCAAGGATGACGATGACGTCACGCGCGGGATTAACCTACCTCCTCCTACCTCCCGTCAGTACTCAGTACTAGAACGAGCCTCTAGGACAGTACATACGGGCTAGTTCAGTAGATTACAGTCGTGCTTTCCGACAGAAAATGCCGCGTTCATTCAACTGTCGTGCTGATCATTACGGAAGAAATGCTGAACTATGGATACAGGTGTAACTCTATCGGCTATATGTGCGTGCAGTCTATCGTACTAGGAACCACTAGGCCGGTATGAAGGTATGGAAAGCGAGATCTATAAACCCTTGGTGCAACGCAAGTGACGATGTGGAAAGAAAGACCCCAATAAAACAATGTCCAAGTGCAATACAAACCATGACTCTATACGTTCAGGTCACCCTGTACAGGCGACTCGCTGACCTCGACGCGTTCTTCATCAGTAGAAGCATCCTTGATGAACTCGGGTTGCTCGACTGCCGGGGTGCGCTCACCCTCCAACTCAAACTCAGCACGCCCGACGGCTTTCTCGACGACGGCCTCCTCGACGTCCTCAAGCTTTTTCTCCATCTGCGCAACCGCCGTGTCCGTCTCCGCGGTGCCCTCTTTGCTGATGCGGTAGAAGACGAGCATCGAGAAGAACTCGATGACAACGAGCGCGAGTAGGAACCAGAACGCCGCGGCCCGTCCAGCGTACGTCTCCGGGCCGCCGTGCGTGGCCTCGACGCTCGCCTCGATCGAGCCGACCGCGGAGATGCCGACTGCGGACCCAAGCTGGAGAGCGCCGTTGAAGATCGCCCCGACGGTGCCTGCCATGGACGACGGGCTCGTGCGGAAGATGGCGATGCTGCGAAGACGCCGGTCAGTATGCAATATTTCCACAGGACGGGAGGGGGAACTTACTTGGTATGTGTGTAGGTGAGCATGGCGCCTGCGGAGCCGAGCACGAAGGCTGGGAAGACGTATGGCCAGTACTTCGCGGGACTGTCGGCGAACGCGAAGAGGATCGTGGCGATGATGCAGAGGCCTTCGCCGAAGAGAATGATCCATTTAGAGTTGATGACACGCGAGAGCGAGCCCGTAAAGCTCATGGCGAAGGCGAGGACTCCGATGGGGATCCTGAGGGGTAAGTTAACGTCAGTCTCCTGCCTGCGAGAACCAGTGCCAGAATGAGGTATACGCACATGTGAATGGCCGTCGAGATGGCACTCCAGTGCCAGACGTCCTGCCAGAGCGTCGTGTAGATCGTGAAGACCGTCGTCCACCAGAAGAATGGCAGGAGAGCCGTGAAGAACAGAACGAGGAAGTTCGGGAGGAACCAGGTGCGTGGCGGTATGGCTGCACGGTCTGCAGGGATGGTCGTTTCGAAGTAGAAGAATCCGGCGACCATGAAGACGGAGATGATGAGCGGTGCGAGCACACCCGCTGACCCCCAGCCTGAGGTCGTACCGGACGTCACGGCGAAGATGAAGAGAACCAGAGCGGCTGGAGAGGGCGAGTGTTAACGTGAGGCGAGTATGCAATGCAAGGAGGTATGCGCCTTACCAGTCAGAATTGAGACACCGAGGATGTCGAGACTCTTCCACCTGGATCCGCCTCGAATGGCAATATCGTCGACCTTGGGCTCTTGCTTCGGGATGACAAAGATGCAGAGGACTGCGATGGGCATGCAGACCAGTGCAACGAACCAAAACACCCAGGACCAGGTGGTCCATTGGACGAAGATGGCACCGATGATGAGTCCGAGCACTATGAACGGAAGACCAGTGAGCAACCATTCCGGCGCACATAAGTCAATAGAGCTCACCATTCCCGACAGCCCCGCAGCCGCCGAACACGCCGATGGCGCGCGCCTGCTCCGCGGGTTCCGTGAAGACGTTGACGAGGAGCGTCAGGGCGGATGGGATGGTCATGGACGCGGCTATGCCACAGAGCGCGCGCAGGACAATAAGCGGAATCTTGCTCGTCACGAACCCGGCGCCGATCGATAGCACACCAAGCCCGGAGACGCCTCCAATGAACGCGAATTCTGCTGGCGGGTTAGCGGTCCGGTATCATGGAAGACAGATGGCCGGCGGTACTGACTCGGGTTGTAGACGTCGCTGATACGTCCGCTCTGCAAAGAGGCGCATCAACAAAGGCCCTCGAGGGTCAGACATGGGCGGACACTTACAATGAGCAAGAATGACGCGAAGGTCAGCTGGAACGCGCTGATGATCCACGTCGACTCGGCCTCGTTCATGTCTAACGAGGTGACGAGGGCCGGGATGGCGGAGAAGAGCGCCGAATTGTTGAACGCGTCGAGGAACTGCGCGAGGCAGAAGATGATGAGGAGCACGTAACGGCGCGCGGTGGAGTACTTCTGCGGGACGCGGCCGTCCACAAGGGTCTGTGCGGGGGACAGCACGGTCGAGGCGGATGGCTTGACGGAGGGCGGAGCGAGCATGTTGACTGTCTTGCGTAGAATCCGGTGAGTGTGGCTGGTTGGATGGTCGGATCTAGCCTAGGGAGCAAAGGCGAAGACGGCTCGCAAGCCAAAGGAAGCGGTCGAAAGGCCTTGGTCTGTTGTACAGAGAATGTGAGTGGTCGTGAAGGATCGTGGACTGAGAAATCGTCAAACCTGGGCCGTAGCTATCTTATACCCCTGCGCCCATGCTCTCCCGAACGGTTCTCCGCTCGGAGACGACAAAGTCATCGCAGTCGTTGCGAAGACGTTTCAAACCCCTTGCTTGGGTGCGCTGACCTATCAGCGGCGTCCGTGATGAAAAAAGAGAGATAAACGGGTGCGAATGGTCCAGAATCTGGCTCTGCAGCCAATCATTTCGCGCCTCGCCGCTGAGAAAGCACGGAGAACGGGTGAAGAGACGCGGTGTTGGTACTTACCGTGGTGATAGTGCCTGCCTTTTACGTACTTCGCTTACCAATCTAGGCCATCGATCCACCCGGCGAATCTTCGGTTCAAGTACTCTCAACAACCTGAACTTTGAAGAGGCTCGTCTACAAGTTGGCATTCATGTAAATTTGTATGGTCGGTGGCCACTAGCTATGGGCTCCTCATGAACTGCCTTCTCGCGAGATAGGAGTACCTACTTGACGAAAGTAGCTGTGAGAACACCTGCTAGTCAGACGCTACTCGCCCTTTCCAGCTTACAACCATTAACTTGGCTATATGCGAATGTCTGCCAGCTCATCCAGAGCACGCCTGACTCGCACCTCACGCATCCCCCATCCCCGAGGTCAATATGAAGATTCCGGGAGCCGGAGCAGCCATTGAATCCTGCCAGTAATGATGGTGCATCGCACTGGTAAGCAAGTCGGATTGATAAGCAGCAGGGCGCATGTCCAGCGGGCTAACTCAGAGACACAGGAACCTCACACCTCGTTGCTGCTATGTCTTGCCCCCAATCCCTTGGATATCGCGTATGGAGGCACAAGGCCCGAGACATGCGCGTTGAACAAGTCACGCCTGAGCCGAACAAGCAAGGGACGCGACGGTCCACTTCGTAGTTGCGTGATCGCGTCGATCCTTACTTGCTCGCCGCAGCTCGCAGCCCAGGGTTTAGCTATCATGCCAATCTGCTCACCTTTAGAGACGAGGAGCTTGTGTTAGATTTGTCAAGGGTCATCAATCAACGATGATCGCTAATCCGAACCGTGAGGGTATAGAAGACATTGCTGTACGTGCACGTTGACTGTTACTTCATGCGCCGGTTATTGACCAATTCTAGCAGATCTTGTCAGTGGTGCAAGGTCGTCCGCAGGCAGAAGATCGTTATCTACGTCGGCGAACTAAGGCCTTTCCTCCCCCCCTCGCTACTGAGCATGGTACGTGTACAAGCAAATAATCTACATCATTACGTCGTACAATTACATTGATGGCAGATGCAGAGACAGAGCCTGAGTCTTACATGGTGCAAATCCCCAGGGATGGCCAACTCACGTAAGGATGTAGGCAATGAGGACGTGTTCCACTCGTGTTTCCCGGATCGTTACCAATCGATCCGCCCAGAAACGGCACCAACACGAGGAGCAAACATCAGACAGGCGAGTCGTCCGCCTTCTCCCTCTCTTTCTTCTTGTTTACCTTCACGTCGTCGCCCACGCCCTCGAACTCGTTTCCCATGATCTCCTCGAACCGCCGCCGGTAGCGCATGATCATGTCGTCGTGGTCCGGGCCGACCTTGTGCCCGTGGTCGAGCTTGAACGCCTCGCAGTCGCGGATGAAGGACTTGAGGTCCTGCGCCTTGCGCGCGGACTCCTCGGGCTCCCCAGAGCCGCGTGCTTTGGCGAGATAGGACGCGGCGAGCGTGGAGAGCCCGCCGAGCACGGAGGTCGCTATCGACGTCTGGTGAAACGGTCAAGGTGAGTGGTTTGGTTCGGTTCGGAAAGGGCAGAGAGCTTACCTGTCTCCCTGTGGTTGCTGCAGCGACGCCGGTGGTCAGTGCGCCGAGTATGACTTGTGCGCCGATCGCCGCGTTCAGGGCCCAGCCATGGACCTTCGCTGCAATGATCACTTCAGCGCTGTGCGACCGCCACCAGCGTCGGACTGAGCTTACCTCGTGCCTCGGCTTTCACTCTCTCCTCTCTCGCAGCAGCCAGCGTAGGCTCGATCCGCTCTCCGACCGTCTTCTCCCCGGTGACGATCGTCGTCACTTGGGAGAGGACGTCGCCGCGCCTGTTCACGGGGTTCTGTCCCATCGCCGTCGGCACGATCCAGTCTATTTGCGACCGTCTCGACATCATGGCCTCCGGGTTGAGCTCTCCGCTGTACCCGCCCCGGGCTGGGGATCTACCCCTGTTGGTGTGGCGGGAACGGTCTTGGAGGGGGGTACGGGGTAGCGATCTGGCTGGCGCACGGTGCCGTGGTAGCTCGCGGCGCGATCGGGTCGCCGAATGCTTGCGCTGTGAGCACCGTGGCCGTAGTGCCCGCTTCCGCCATTCCCGCCGCTCCTGCTGTGGAGGCTTGGCTGTCGGCCCTCGAGGCCAGACGAGCCCGCCTTGTCCTCCTCGTCCGATTCTTGTATCAGGCTTGCGGTGCGTGGTAGGCGCGATGGACCAGCTACTGCGTTATGGGTGGCTGATGACGTCTGCACGGTGTGGCTCGAGGTCGCAGGGGGAATCGGAGGGGTCTGTGGCGCGGATGAGTTGAGGGCCTCTCGAGATGTGGCCGGGGAAGGCATAGCGATAGGGACCAGAGGTACGGGCCTCCTGAAGGACGCGGTATGGACGACTGCAGCCGTGCCACTTGCTGGAGAGTCCTCGTGGCCACCGCGCGGGGCTCGCTCGCTGGGTGCGGACTGGGTACTGGAGTCCTGGCTGCTGCGTGGTGGGTCCATGATCGCGGATGGTCTGGAGGTGCGCAGGCTGCCATGCTTCGCCTTTGTGGGGAGTTATAAAGAAACGGACGTCGGGTGTGGCAGATGCATTGGCACCGGTGGACTCGACCCGCGAGCTGCCAGAAGCAGGTGTGCTTCCATTGTCGCTGTATATCTCAGATCTGCTGGGCCACAAAGGCACGCGCTAATCGCTTTGCAATCTCAGGATGGATCACTGGTTTCCGCTCTAGCTCGAACGCTTGGCAGGACGCTGGAAGCTTTTCATGGACCTACAACATACCATGGCCGGACGCCACCCGGACGACCTGCGCGCAAGTTCAAGTCCATGCACAGGGCGGACGTGTCAATGTCGCGCATACCGGGTACGCTTCTTCCGATTCGAGAGGGTTGCTGCGCACCATGTGACGATCACTCTAGTGCCGGCATGGGCGTACGAAGCCTGCTCGCGAAGTGAACTGAATTTGCGAGAACCGGGGCCTGTGCGTTCGACTGAGGACGCCTTCTCTCGCCGGCCGAGGAAATCGGCCACATCTGTGAGAGATTAGTGTTGTCCTGCTCGGTTCGTGTGCTGGTCGATGTCGTCGGATTCTCTTTGGTGCGTTTGCACGGCAGTCACCGGACACCTCCGCTTTGCGCCCGTGGCTCGCCGTAGCTTCCCAGAGATCGGGGTGGGGCCGTCATGCGTTGCTGTGTGTCGTAGATGACAGAACAGTTGCGCCAGTGCTGAATATGCCGCAGGATGGATTTATGAAAAGGGTTGTGTGGGTGCAGCGGCCATTGGCCACCGGGAAGATCAGTGAGCGAGCAGATTTTTGCCACAGAAGTTGACAGAGTGTCGTACACAGATTTGCAATTGTGTTCATAGCGAACCTCCTTTCATTACTTAGCCTGGCGGGGTCGTTCTGCAATCACTATGAAGATGACTATTGATGAACTTCGTCGTGTACACCTCTCCAAACTTCCAAGCGGATTCGAAGCTCACGTATCCCGCATGATACATTGGGTGGTGCCTAGGGTGCGACGTCGTTTGTTGGACGTCCATTTGCGGGTACAAGCCTTCTATTGGTCCACATCTTGACAGCGTCCGGTTCTGTACGTTAGCACACGGCGGTGTTTATGGACGAAACTCGTGGTTTATTGGCGCATGGAACGATGTGCGATGCTGGCCCGTCCGCGCGCCGCGCCCTATCGCCGTCCTGGCCGCTACGCACACCTCCTCACCGTAACGCATGCACTCGCCTTCTAGCTTGCCTGCTCCCGGGACTCCCTACTTCCCGCTCCCGTCTTGCTGGCCTGTCGTCCGTTTCCGCCCCTTGCCGCTGAGTCGTCCGCTGTCCATGCTCGAATGCTGCTGCTCGTCCGACGTCCGATGTCCCCGCTGCTCGCTGCTCTCCACTGTCCCCCGCGGCCCGTTCGCTAGGCGGCGCGCTCGTACGTTTGCTGGTCTCTAACAACTCGACCCGGGCTAGTAGCTAGTCAGTAGGCGGCGTTGAGTGCATGAGTCGATCATCCTGAAACGGCAATCCCATGACCTGATTTGGCTTTAGTCTAAGTCTTGGGTGTCTCAACGTCACGACGCGTCACCGAACAGCCAACCATGCACTATATAAGCCAAGAGAGTGCTCAAGGAAATCTGTATCTTCCTCTTCCGCACCCCGACCTGCCCGCCGCTCCTCTGCGAGTTACGAGTAAACCTCCGTCCGGTCAGGCGTCTTGCTACTGCGGCGGGCCGCGTTCTGGCTGAAGACCAGCGTTCGATGACCCTCGAGGTCGCACTCGACCCGTCACTAAGTTGCGAATATACAGGTTGTCTCCCAGTCCGTGAGTCCCAGTCTTCAGTTTTCCCCGTCCAACTCCCAACGTTTGGGTACGCTTGAAGAGGCTTGAAGTCGTCCGCGTCTCAAGCGCCCTTTAATTGCCAAGTGTTTCCCGATTGAGACTAGCGATGCGATCTGGCGCATCCGATCTCAATCTAATACATGCACGTGACCGCAATTTCTGGTTTTCATGAGTGCATGAGAGACGCTTGTTCTTTTTCTCTTCCTCTTCACTCGAATCTCTCTCCGAGCGGGCGAGCGAAGAGGAAGAGACCCACGACACGTCAACGACTTCGCCAATCCATTCGTTTCACCATTCGCTATGGCTTTGTCGAACCCTGCTCTCAAAGCTAACGTCGTTCGGCCTGTCCTCGTTCGCTCTGCCTCTAACTACCCCAACGGGTTTCCGGAAGCCCCCATCGCTGCGACGCTCGCTCAGGATGAAAATCAACTCAAGGACGCTGTGCTCGAGCTCGCGGATGGCACCGCATTTCGCGGCATTAGCTTCGGTGCGGAGGGTAGAAGCGTCGCAGGGGAGTGCGTCTTCCAGACCGGTGCGCGGGTTTCACTCTCTCGCACCTTGGGTCGCACTGACTTTTCGCCTCCATTGGTGCAGGCATGGTTGGCTACACCGAGTCCTTGACGGATCCTTCCTACGAAGGTCAGATACTCATCTTGACTTACCCGCTCATTGGAAACTACGGAGTACCCCCTCGTCCGGACGCTGCCTCCGTGGAAGACATCCCTCCCGATTTCGAATCTTCTCGTATTCACGTCGCTGCTGTCGTCGTTGGCTCGTACTCGGAAGATTACAGCCACTTCCTCGCCGGTTCCTCGCTGGGACAATGGCTCAAGGAGAGCGGAGTCCCCGCCATCTTCGGTGTCGACACGCGCGCACTCACCAAAAAGATCCGCGAGAAGGGATCAATGCTCGGGAGGATACTGGCGAGGCGCAATGACGCGCCGCCTAGCAGACGTGCGTCACTGTTGTCCCCGTCCGTGCCGGCGTCTCGCGCGCCATCTCCCCCGGGCTCACTCGCCAGCGCGAAGTGGCGCGAGGACTACCAGGACATCCCGTTCCAAGACCCGAACCAGGAGAACCTTGTCGCTGTCGTTTCCACCAAGACCCCGCGCGTCTACAAACCTGTGGGCGAACCAAAAATCCACCCTTCCGGGTCGCGCCCTCTTCGCGTCCTCGCGGTGGACGTTGGCATGAAGTACAACCAGATCCGTTGTTTCACGCATCGTGGTGTGGAGCTTAAGGTCGTTCCATGGGACTACGACTACCTCGCGGACTCGGAGGAGCCCTTTGACGGTCTCTTCGTCTCCAATGGACCTGGTGACCCAACTTCGGTTACCCCCGCTATCGAACGGCTCGCGCGCGCGATGAAGAAGGCGGATCGTCCCATCTTCGGTATCTGTCTCGGACACCAGCTGCTCGCTCTTGCCGCGGGCGCCAAGACGTCGAAGATGAAGTACGGTAACCGTGGCCATAACATTCCTTGCACCGACGCGCTCAGCGGTCGCTGCTACATAACGAGTCAGAACCACGGATACCAGGTCGAGGCTGCCTCTCTGCCCGAGGGCTGGAAGGAGCTCTTCCAAAACGCGAACGATGGCAGCAACGAGGGCATCTATTGCGTCGACAAGCCCTTCTTCTCCGTCCAGTTCCACCCTGAGTCAACGCCTGGCCCTCGCGATACCGAGTTCCTGTTCGAGGTGTTCATCCAGAACATCATCGATTGCACGAAGACCGGGAGCCTCGTGCCGATCTCCATGCCTGGCGGTAGCAAGGAGGAGAACGAGAAGCGTACGCCGCGCGCCGACGTGCAGAAGGTGCTCATTCTTGGCTCGGGCGGTCTCTCCATCGGCCAGGCGGGCGAGTTCGACTACTCGGGGTCGCAAGCCATCAAGGCGCTCAAGGAGGAGGGCATCTACACCATCCTCGTCAATCCGAACATTGCCACGATCGCGACCTCGCGCGGACTCGCTGACAAAGTTTACTTCCTGCCTGTGACTCCTGAGTTTGTCCGCAAGATTATCAAGTACGAGAAGCCAGACGGTATCTACGTCACCTTCGGCGGTCAGACTGCATTGAACGTTGGTATCAAGCTGAAGGACGAATTCGAGAGCCTGGGATGCAAGGTCCTCGGCACGCCCATCGACACGATCATCATGACCGAGGACAGACAGTTGTTCGCAAGCGCGATGGAAGAGATAGGGGAGCGTTGCGCCCAGTCCAGTACCGCGACTACAACGGAGGAGGCTATCGCTGCTGCTAACACCATTGGCTACCCAGTCATCGTGCGCGCGGCGTACGCCCTTGGTGGTCTCGGATCGGGCTTTGCTCAGAACGAGCAGCAGCTTAGGGCTCTCTGCAGCAAGGCGTTCGCGACCAGCCCTCAGGTGCTTGTCGAGAAGAGTATGAAGGGCTGGAAGGAGATCGAGTACGAGGTCGTCCGTGACTGTCGCGACAACTGCATCACGGTCTGCAACATGGAGGTATGTACCGAGATGAAGCATTCGTCCCCAGTCGCTCATGGCAGAATCGGTTTAGAACTTCGACCCTCTTGGGATTCATACGGGTGACTCCATCGTCGTAGCGCCTTCGCAGACTCTCTCCGACGCCGATTACAACATGCTCCGTACCACTGCGATCAACGTCATCCGCCACCTTGGCGTCGTCGGCGAGTGTAACATTCAGTACGCACTCAACCCCACCTCGCGCGAGTACTGCATCATCGAGGTACACCCTCCCTTCCTGTCGTTTCACCGCGTGGCTAACTTCCTCGCGTCAGGTCAATGCTCGCTTGTCCCGCTCGTCTGCGCTCGCCTCGAAAGCTACCGGCTATCCGTTAGCCTTCATCGCTGCGAAGCTTGGTCTCGGTATCCCACTCAATGAAATCAAGAACTCGGTGACGAAGGTGACGTCTGCGTGCTTCGAGCCTAGCTTGGATTACGTTGTCGTCAAGATCCCGCGCTGGGACCTCAAGAAGTTCAACCGCGTCAGCCGCCTGTTGAGCAGCAGCATGAAGAGTGTTGGTGAAGTCATGAGCATCGGCCGGTCGTTCCAGGAGACCTTCCAGAAGGCCATTCGTGCTATTGACGATCAGTTCTCCGGCTTCTCCAAGGTATGTTGCGCCATCCTATCTGCCATGGGAGTGTCTGACATCTTGGCAGAACGACTTCGTCGAGGACATCGACGAGGAATTGGTGAACCCGACGGACAAGCGCATCTTCGCCATCGCCACGGCCTTCCACCGTGGATACAGCGTCGACAAGATCTGGCAGATGACAAACATCGACAAATGGTTCCTCACCAAGCTGCAGTCGATCTTTCAAATGGAACAGCACTTGTAGTACGTGTTATGCTATCGTTGAACTTCCCTCATACACTCATTAAAGCTCCCTCAGCCAATGCAACATCAACTCGGTCGGGTCGGAGCTCCTGCGGCAAGCGAAGCAGCTCGGGTTCTCCGATCGTCAAGTCGCCACCTGCATGGGCACCACCGAGCTCGCTGTCCGCCGTCTTCGTCAGGAGTTTGGTATCATGCCCTTCGTCAAGCAGATCGATACCGTCGCTGCGGAGTTCCCTGCGTTCACCAATTACCTGTACACGACGTACAACGCCGTCGAGCACGACGTCACCTTCGAAGACTGTGGTGTTATGGTCCTCGGATCTGGTGTTTACCGCATCGGGTCCTCCGTGGAATTCGACTGGTGCGCGGTACGTGCTATCCGTACTCTCCGCGAGAACGGCCTTTCCACCGTCATGGTCAACTACAACCCCGAGACCGTCAGTACCGACTACGACGAGGCCGACCGCCTGTACTTCGAGAACATCAGCCTGGAGACGATCCTCGACATCTACGACACCGAGCGCTCGCGCGGTGTCATCCTCTCCATGGGTGGACAGACCCCGAACAACATCGCTCTCCCGCTGTACCGCCAGAACGTCAAGATCTATGGGACGTCCCCGGAGATGATTGACACGGCGGAGAACCGGTTCAAGTTCTCGCGGCTGCTCGACGAGATTGGCGTGGATCAGCCCCTCTGGAAGGAGCTCTCGAGCTTTGATGAGGCACACACGTTCTGCGAGAAGGTCGGCTACCCGGTGCTCGTGCGCCCGTCGTACGTCCTGTCGGGCGCTGCGATGAACGTCGTGTTTAGCGAAGACGACCTCAACACCTACCTCTCGCAAGCGACGGCGGTCTCGCGCGACCACCCGGTCGTGATCACGAAGTATCTCGAGGGCGCGAAGGAGATCGAGATGGATGCGGTCGCGAAGGACGGCAAGGTCATCATGCACTACATCTCGGAGCACGTCGAGAACGCGGGCGTGCACTCGGGCGACGCAACCCTCATCCACCCGCCGCAGGACCTCGACCCCGAGACCGTTCGGCGCATCGAGGACGCGACGATCAAGATTGGAAACGCGCTGAATGTTACGGGTCCGTTCAACATCCAGTTCATCGCGAAGAACAACGAGATCAAGGTCATCGAGTGCAACCTCCGCGCTGCGCGTTCGTTCCCCTTCGTCTCGAAGGTCACGGGTATCGACGCTATCGAGATGGCGACGAAGGTCATGCTCAACATGCCGGTTGAGCCCTACCCGCACGTTCCGCTTCCTCCGGACTACGTCGGTGTCAAGGTACCGCAGTTCAGCTTCAGTCGGCTGTCGGGTGCGGACCCTGTCCTGGGAGTGGAGATGGCCTCGACCGGCGAGGTTGCTTGCTTCGGCAGGGACAAGTACGAGGCGTACGTCAAGGCTTTGATCTCGACGGGTATCGTCCTTCCGAAGAAGAACATCCTGTTCTCTATCGGTAGCTACAAGGAGAAGCTCGAGATCTTGCCCGCGGTCCAGAAGTTGCACGCTGCCGGCTACAACATCTTCGGTACGTCGGGCACGGCGGACTTCTTCACGGAGCATAATGTCCCCTGCAAGGTGCGTGCGCCATCTATCGTTTTTTTGGTTTGTAGCCGGTTCACTGATCCGGTGATTGTAGTATCTCGAGATCTTGGCCGAGGACAGCGAGCAGAAGTCCGAGTACTCGTTGACGCAGCATTTGGCGAACAACCTCATCGACATGTACATCAATCTGCCGTCGAAGAACCACTACCGTCGCCCGGCGAGCTACGCCAGCAAGGGCTACCGCACACGTCGTATGGCCGTCGACTTTGCCGTCCCGCTCATCACGAACGTCAAGAATGCGAAGCTGCTCTTCGAGGCGCTCGTGCGCAAGATGCCCCTCGAGGTCTCGCCGGTCGACTTCAAGACCTCGCACGAGACGCACACCTTCCCTGGTCTTGTCAACATCGCAAGCTTCGTTCCGGACCTCACCATGACGGGTGAGGACTTCGTTACCGCGACAAAGGCCTCGATCAGCGGCGGGTTTGTCACCGCACTCGTCCTTCCGGTGGGCGTGCAAACTAGGATCACGGACCGGGCGTCGCTCAACAAGGCGGCTGGCAACATCGCAGGCTCAGCATACTGCAACTACGCTATGAGCGTCACGGCGTCCTCTGCCAACGTCAATGCGCTGGACGAGGAGCTCGAGGCGGATGTGAAGTCGCTCTTCGTGCCTTTCCGGTACGGCGAGCCTGACAGCCAGATTACCGCTGCTGCTGCCCATTTCGCGGCGTGGCCCTCCGACAAGCCGATCGTCACGGACGCTCGTGGCGCCAACCTCGCCCCCATCTTGCTCCTCGCGGACCTCCACAATAGCTCGCTCCACGTCACCAACGTGCAGACCAAGGAGGACATGTTGTTCATCTCGCTGAGCAAGGCTAAGGGGCTCAAGGTCACCTGTGATGTCACGGTTTACGCGCTGTTCTTCACTCGCGAGCAATTCCTGGAGTCACTTGCCTGCCGACGCTCGAGAACCAGCAGTACCTGTGGAACAACCTCGATGCCATCGATGTGTTCTCCGTTGGGCGCGTCCCCTACGAGCTTGCCACCCAGCTCGGGAAGGAGGCGTCGGCTGCGTCGGGTATCGAGGAGACTCTGCCTCTCCTGCTTGGGGCAGTAGCCGCAGGTCGTCTCAGCTTGGAGGATGTCCGCCGGCGACTCCACGACAACCCTCTCCGCATCTTCGCGCTCCCGGATCAGGGCCACGCCAACGTCGAGATCGTGGTTGGCCGCAAGTACCAGTTCCACAAGCGCAGCCATTCGTGGTCTCCCATCGAAGGCACTGTCGTCAACGGTGCTGTCCATCGCGTGCAGATCTACGGACAGACGGCCTTCCTGGATGGCGATCTTTCCAGCGGGCCACTGGGCAAGGACATTTCCGCTGCAACTATCAGCCATCCGCCTGCAGAGCGCAGAGGGTCTGTTTCCGGCGGAAAGCCGGATGTGCAGGCTATCATGGGACGAGCTGCCGCGGAGGCTGTTGTTCAGCCTCAGCCTACTCTGCAAGCCAGCGCGACTACGTCTACGTCCATCGCGCCTGTCCACGGCTCGGTATCAGGCATGCAGATCTTCAGTCACTTGCTGCCACATCCCTCATTCAACCGTCGCCACATCCTCACCGTCAAGCAGTTCAATCATCGCGATATACACGATCTCTTCACGCTCGCGCACGAGATGCAGTTGCAGGTGGAGCGGAACGGTACCTTGGACATCCTCAAGGGCAAGGTGCTCGGATCGCTCTTCTATGAGCCTTCGACGAGGACGCACTCCTCATTCGATGCGGCTATGAAGAGGTGCGGTGGAGAGGTGGTGAACGTACATGTCGACTCCTCTTCGGTTCTCAAGGGCGAGACATTGCCGGACACCATCCGTACTCTCGGGTGCTACACCGATGCTATCGTGATTCGTCACCCCGAGGTCGGCAGCTCCCAACTTGCGGCCAAGTTCTCTCCCGTGCCCATCCTGAACGCCGGCGATGGTATTGGAGAGCATCCTACACAGGTAAGCCTCGTTCAGCACGTACCGCAGACTCCATACTGATTGCTCCTAATCATAGGCTCTTCTCGACGTCTACACCATCCGTTCGGAACTGGGTACCGTCAATGGCCGGACGATCACTCTGCTTGGTGACCTTAAGAACGGCCGTACGGTCCACAGCCTGGTCACTCTTCTGTCACTCTATTCGGTGCGGCTGAACTTCGTCTCCCCCCCATCGCTCGCGATGCCCGCCAGTGTCGTCTCTGCTGCGCGGAAGGCCGGTATTCCTGTCTACCAGTGCGAGTCCCTGGAGGAAGTTCTCGGAGACACCGATGTTTTGTATGTCACGAGGATGCAGAAGGAGCGATTCAAGAACGACTCGGAGTGGCAAGCGGTGAAGGATGCGTACCGCGTCGACCATGCACTCTTGTCTCGTGCGAAGGAGGAGATGATTGTCATGCACCCACTTCCTCGGGTGAATGGTGGGTGCTCTCTCATCTCACATCGAGGCTCCGTCGCTGATTGTGCATGCAGAAATTGACCCCGACGTTGATTTCGATTCGCGTCGCGCTGTCTACTTCCGCCAGATGCGCTATGGTCTATTCGTAAGTGCACTTCATAGTATGTCGCCTTGCCGTACGCTCAATTTATGCGCTTTAGATCCGCATGGCGCTGTTGGCAAGCGTGATGGTTTAAAAGGCACCCCCTTGAATTGCTGGACTCTCCAGACTTCTCCAGACTTTGTAGGTTAGACTATTCGGACAGAAGCCCACATCACAATGTATCAATAGAAGCACGCAAGCATCGTTCTGTAAAGAATCGTCGCCTGCGACGTCACAACCCCGACACCGACACTCTTTTCATAGGCAGCAAAATATCCATCTGATAGACATGACATTCGTCCAGTTTCGTCTGATTGACTTCCATGTCACCCATCCGGAGGAAGTTCAGCTGTAACGAGGTAATATTGTTCGTGAATGTCCTTCCTGTTCCGTACCAGGAATCTATGAAGTCCCCGTTGTTAATGCCGGGCGCTACCCCTCCGTTTATCATGCTGAGCGGAGGGGATTGGGTTTCAAAGCGGACCGTGCATAGAACACGGGTGGCAGAGGGGACCTTGGTATATGGGAACGCTTTTAGATGGATGGCAAATCTTTCGTTTGCAAGAGCATCTTCAAACGCGACGACAAAAGCATCACTGCCCTCGTGCAGCTCTCTCGCAGGCATCCGTTCGTTGGCAGGGGAGACCAGAGAGAACCCGTGCGCTCGCAACCTCGTAGGTACCCATGGCGGGAGGAAAACTCTGTAGCGCCGTGCGACGATTGTTGGTTTGAATAGCGAGAGCGTGCTCCATGATCTCTCCTTCTGCATGGTGACATGGTCGAGGGAATACGCGAGGTATATAGTCTCCCAATCTGGCTCAGCGCGTGTCTCGAAACCGAAGATACGATCTCCGGGCACTAGCACATATCTTGCAAGGGCGACGTGGTTACAAGCAGGGAGTTGTCGACCGGTCTTATCGAGATGTAGACTGAGGATTGACCATCTGTAAGGAGGTGAACTCGACAAACGAAACTTATCCCTGAAGTACTCACCAGAAGGTATCCGCTGCTTGTGGGATGATCCGCTTTCCGAGAGCCCATGGCCCAGAAGCCCCTTGGTTGCGCACGATCAGGCCAATGGTAGCACCCTTGGATTGGCAAGGAAGAAGGGCCACATCGCAGGAATTAGGAAAGCGAATGATGGGGAGTAACGCCTGCACGCCGTAATTGGTTGGTGTCAATGTTGGTACACGAGCTTCGTCCAATATATGCGTTGTTTTGAATGCATCCAGGGACAGGTTAGCAATGTCTGGGCTTTTAGCGAAGTCGGAGGGACTCTGTGCGTATAAGAGGGATTGCTGAATGTAATTGCGATCATGGGGCGAGGGATACGCATTCAACCTGTCTTTGTCCGGGCGAGAGCCCATGACTGCTTGAGTAAGACTGAGCGAAGGACCCCAGACGAGAAGAGAATGGTCCGGAGTCCGTCTCATGATTTCCTCTTGGAGGCGCAAGAATGCTGTCCTGCCTTCTCCGTAGATGGTGGGCATCTTCACCTTGAACAAGCCCATGAGGCAATATGCCATGTCCTCAATCCTGCTGGTCCGCCGCGTAGCAGCCCAGGACATGCGCTTTGCCGCAGGGATGCTCGTGAATGGTTGCTCGCAGAGCAATACCTCCTCGTCAATGCCCGTGATACTGTGCAGCAACTGCGGTGTCGCGCGCTTTGAAGTGAGGGGCACCCACTCCCTGGACAAGAAGATAACGTCTCTGGGAGCAATCAGCTCCTGGAGGGTCCAACCCCGGGTGAACCACCTGCTCCGCCGGAAGGTAGAGTTCGTTGCGGAGGGGTCGTCTCGTATGGAAACATCCTGGAGGTAGGCATAACAGATCGTAGCGTTGCTGTACCAGTTGAACATCGAGTTGATGGCCTCGGACAACTCCGAGCTGCTATCCTTGTTGATGCAGCACGTATCGATCCAGACGTACTTGAAGCCGTGCGACGCTGCCCACGCACAGCACCTGCTGATCTTCTGGGAGAGGTACATGCGCGGGTCCACGCCGGTAGACCTGCACCGCTCTTCGATCGCCTTGAGATCCCGGAAACTCTGCTCTAGGCTTTCGGTAGTTCCTGGTCGACCCTTCTGCCAGACATGGGACAAGATGGCATATCTCTTCGGCGGTTGAGGGAAGTACACGAGCCGCGCTCGGTCGGTTGTGAGCAACCACATTCTCTGCTTGTGGCCTGCGCTGCGTGAGCGGATACTACAACCGACTTTGCGCGGGACTTACATAGATGGACGATGCCGGTCAGTCGTCGGGCAGGCGAGGAAGCGGTCGGAGAGCTAGCGATAGCCTCTTGAGGTGCATCTGGACAAGGGGATCAGGAGGTCTCTCACGACGCTTCGGCAAATGACCATCGGAACACGAGTTTGAGACTTCAAGGCACACATGTTCACATGCATGATTTGTGCAGTTGGATCTAGACGTGGTACTCTACATGCAAGTGTCAGTCTCCGTACACAAGCCGATGGGTTCTAAATCCTTGACGATGCGTGCCATGAGAGCCGTGACGCTGACCGAAACGTTCAGGTTCTCTTCGGCAAGATAGGTAGGCCTCCTTGCGTCCTCCAAATTGTATGATTGATGTCGGACATAGCAGCACATGATCGCTGACAACAGCGAAGTCTTGACTGAACGGGCGCATGTAAGGGCGCACCGTGGTGATGTTAAGACCCCCGGGGGCTATTGGCACGGGTGTCACTGCTGCACTGTCGAGACAGGCATGCGCGTTCCTTCCACGAGAGATTCCCATCACTTGGGACACGCACCAGTGAGCAGTTAGAACGGCACCAGGATGATATTGTTGATGAACATACCTCCGTCGCGGCTTGCTACGCAGCTCCGATCTTGATATAAGGTTGAAAACAACAACGATGTTTACTTTGACGAACAGTACAATAGTACAGCGCCAGCTTTTTCTCCGAGACACGAATCACACCAGCAAGCAAGCTACACCGAACCCAAACAACACATTCCTAGTAACACAGGTAGCATGTACTAGTCGACAACTGCGAGAGACCGAAATTCAGTTCGAGTTCAGATGGTGGGGAACACGACACACATATGGGGGGCTAATTTTGTACAACATCGCACCGCCGGCAAAGAGCGAACAAGGTATGGTAATAATGGCGGGTGCACGCGAGGCGTATCCAAGATAGGGTAGCAGATATTGATTGACATTGCGGACGAGAGGAGGAGGGGGCGCGGGGTAAGCGAGAGACCCAACGAGTTTGACGGCGGGCTCGCGAAGTCTATGAACGATGCGAAGGGGAAGAGGCCACCGCCGCATAAATTAACGTCTCACACACAACGTGAGGCAGTGGATCATTGCCGACCCGACGGGAGCTGGTTGACCTCGGACATCGTGAGACTGCCCTTGGTGTGCGAGCGCTCGTCGAGCGACGGCGACTCGCGCGGCTCGAGCGGGACGTCGTGCTGGGACGTGCCGCGGCCGGTGAGCGCCTTGACCCACCCGGGGACGATGCCGCCGGGCGGGATGACCCACGTCTCGGCCATGTCGTAGTTGGGCGGGACGAGGCGGCCGCCTGTGGCCTTGCGGAGGACCCACGCGCCGCCGTTGAGCAGGACGTACGAGATGATGCCGGCGATGACGCCGTACGCGATGTTGTACGTGAGGGGGATGATGATGACCGTGAGGAAGGCGGGCACGGCGTCGCCGACATAGTCCCAGTTGATCTCGCGCGCATTGCGGATCATGAGCGAGCCGACGATGACGAGCGCGCCGCCTGTCGCCCATGGTGGAATCGACGCAAAGATGGGCGCGAAGAACACGGAGATGAAGAACATGATCCCGGTGACCATCGCGGTGATGCCGGTCCTGCCACCCTCAGCAATACCGGTGGCGGACTCGATGAAGGCCGTGACGGGCGAGGTACCCATGAGCGCACCCATGGAGATGGAGAACGCGTCGACGCAGTACGCGATGGTGGAGTTCTCGAAGTCGAGCGTGACAGGGTCACGGAGGCCAGCAAACTTGGCCATAGAGTACAGGGTACCAGTCGTGTCTGCACAGACGTCAACACGCGTGCCGCATACAGAGTCGTTAGGACTTACCGAGGATATCGACATAGAGGAAGGTGACAAGCGCATACCATACACGGCCGTTGCCATAGCTGTACTAGAGACCGATCGAGCGTCAGCTGTCAACCGCCTAGTGGATGGAGGATATGGAGTACTGACGTCAAGTGCGTTCCCGACAGTCTTCAACGGCCAGAAGGTCACGACCTGCTTGAAGAAGTCAAACGCGGCGTCGCCGGCCTCGGTGTGTGGGAAGTACGTGACTGCCGTCGAGCGCGGCCACGAGATGATAGAGGTGATGACGATGCCAATGAGGATAGCACCCTTGACGCGGTAAAGCATCAGGAACACGGTGAGGATGCTGTCCGATAGGCAGATGTAATTAGCGCTCCAGCCCCATGTTCACGAACCAAGGCACGCACCCGCCAACGAAGATACCGAGCCACATTGTCGGACTCCGCATGACCCGAGAGTTACAGTAGTACGGGAGATCGTCAGAGAGGAAGTCTTCCGGGTTGCAGCCACCGAGCCCGACGAAGTTGGTAGTGTCGCCACCGATGACGAAGAGACCGCCCGATGCTGTAACATAATGCGGTCAGCAACACGATAACATCTAGATTTCGGTGGGGTCTAGCACACTGCGCACGCAGCGGCGACGCGTGCCTAGATAGGCGGGTCGGAGCCAACATGCACGCAGACCCGGTACCTGGCGCACGACCACCTATCCGCAACCACGGCTATTACCCCACTGAGAGAGAAATACTCACACAATCCGACGAATGCGATGAAAAGACCGATACCGGCACCCACCGCCATGACGAGCGACTGGGGCATGATGCGCGCCAACCATTGACGGAGACCCAAAAGCGAAAGAATGAAGAAGATCCACCTGGCGCAGAACGCAATCAGTATCGAGAGCTTAGATCCCAGGAATCACACACACGTACCCTTCCATGAAGACCGCGGCCATCGCCTCCCTATATGTGATGAGGCCTGAGCCATGGAACCCAACGACCGAGTATGCGAGCTACGAGGGTAATGTACAGATTAGTACTGTTCGTACCAGAGTTGCGAGCCTCGGAACGAATGTAGTCTCGACACCAAACTATCAGGGTCCTTCCAATGACGGGGGACAAGAGGCAGCCTGAAGGGTGGCTATATGCGCTCGAAAGCCGTCTCGCGACAGCAGCTCATGAGAGACCTGCAAGTCGAGAAACTAGAGGATGCTGGGGCGGAGGAGAAAAGGATGCCTTACAACGCGCGAGGCGCTTCTCCACCCCACCCTCAACCGTTGTCTGGTTTCGATGCTAGTGCCGTCGCACCAATCGCATACAGTGACTATTGCGCAAGATGACGACAAAAGGCAAATTCGCAACGAGTACGAAGTACTCTCCACGGTTGCGGACGAGGTATAGATGCGATAATGCGGCGGAAAGACGTCTCGCGTGGACGAACTGACAAGAAGTTGCCCCGTCTCAACGGAACTGCTGCAACACCGACCGTGCAAACCCGATGGTGCGGCAGGTTCCCCTACGTGTGAGGCAGGGTCGTGGACTGGCGATGACTGGCGATAGACGTCCCGTCTGCCTCAAATGCAGCACAAAGTGCATGTGAAATCGATCGTGGAAGACCAACTTTGTCCATGCGCCAGAGACGTCATGCTTCCCGAGGGCACGGACACCTCGTAGACAAGCACGACCGACAAGAAAAAGAACGGGGGAGTATATGTTCGATGACGGGACGGAAGGGTACTCACATATGCGTTCAAGCCCAAACCAGGGGCCATTCCAACTGGCAAGTTCGCAAGCGCACCCATCAAGAAAGAAGCGAGAGCCGAGACGGCGGCGGTGGTAGTGATGAGGTCCCGTTGAACGTCAGCGAGACACGCCGTGTATGTTGGGTCGGTGAGACACCCGTCGCCAGCAGGGCACTCGCAAGTTCCTCCGGAGTCCTTGAGGATGGACGCGTTTACGGAGATCTAAGCAGTAGGGTAATATCTTGAGCACAACGAGCATATATGCGGTTTTGGATAAGCTACGCACAATGTACGCCATAGCAGCCTGTTCATGGGCAAATTAAGGACTCGTGTGACTCGCAGAAGTCGAACATCGTACTCACCCATGTTGTAATGCCAGCGCGAATCTCGGTCTAGCATGGTGGTGGTGGTGAGGAGAGAGGAGAGCGGGGAGAGGGAAGCGACGCACCAAGAACCGAGACCCTTCACGCTCCTTCGGGTGACCGGAGCCTTCCAGGCGGAAGTACCTCCCGACGAAGGAGTCCGCGACCTGCGAACGTTGAGCACAACGCCGCGCACGACGAGCAAGGCGAACGCACCTGGGCATTCAACCTGTCTGTGAAGCTGACCATGGTTGAGGCGTGCAAAAACGCGATGAGGAGATGCGGGGGGCGCGCACCCGGCTCTTGGGCATTTTATCGCATCATGGCCCTCGATAAGAGCTGCTAAACCTTTCTCAAGCTGAGATCCACTAGGCAAAATTCGAATAGATCTCCCACTCAGCCACTCGGCTAGATCCCCGTCCACCGGCGCTCCCCGTCCACTATCGCCCTCGGAGCGCGGCGTCTTGCTATCCCCGGCTTCCGCACCTCCGCCCCACAGCCATCCCGGTGCACCCCATGCCGTCTCATGCCCACCAACCGCGACATAACCTCGACGTTCGTGCGAAGCGGGCTCTTTACTGTCTGCAACTCACGCAAAGCCGTATCTCGCGGAAGCGTCCGTTCGTGATGAGTCTTCCGGAGTCTCCACGAGGTTACCGATCATGCACAGCGCTGGATCGAGAGCCCGATCCAGTCCGTGCGATTTGCGCAGAGATTTGACAGCCTTCCCCTGTGAGTCCCAAGAGAGTACTGGCAGCGTTCCTGATTCCTAAACCTGCTCGTTATTCCAAAATCTGCAAGCTCGTTATCGCAACATGCGCCTCCAGTGCAGTGAAGTCGCGGCAGTCGTGCCCTAACATTCGAGTCTGTCAGCGGCCGGCTATCGGACGGAAGTCATGTATAGCTCGTGGACGACTGCATGGGCGGTTTGATAGTCCCGCGACATGATCGAAGGTCGCATTCTATGCTCTCCTTTTCGCTTCACTTCCACAGCGGTGGAATGCGGCAGGTGCACATCGCAGACGCCACAACATCAATCCGCGAAGACTCGCGAGGGACTTTGCCCCCGAGTACGCGTGTTAGCTGTATATTCATGGGGTGATGAACAGACCATGTTCGACTCCAGAAACAGACCACGACCAGAAATCATCCTCCAGCCATGCCTTCTAGCCTTCCCGCCTTGTGTGGGGAACCCTCGGGTACTTCTAGCCCATCTGATGTGCGTCCCGCGAATCACCCTGCCGGTTACATCTCGAAACGGATGCGGGCCCCAGGTGAGAGGTACGGAGTCTTCGTACACGAGCTCGCATCACCACATGCGCATGTGCAGTTCTCCACTCACATCTGCGCGCACGACCGCTCGCGTGTGCGGTGCACAACCGTTGGCTACGGAATCAGTACCGTAATCGCGGCAGGTCCTCTTCAGGCCGTGCAGTGTTCCAGAGGATTCGGAGAGCCACGGTACGCCTCTAACATCACCGTCTTGCTATCTGTGCAGTGTTACCATGGCCTGAAAGTGCGCATCGCACATCAGCGAATTGTGAGTCCTGACAGCAGGCGTATGCTTGCTTCACACGACCGTCGACGCCATGAGGTCGTGGAAGCCGCTGCGAACATGGCCCATCAGCGCCGTTGACTTCCCGGCGGCCAGGACGCGGCGCCACATGCACGAACTCGGCCTTCAGTGATACGGTACCGTCACGATCGACCGAAGACGGTCGACGTTGGGAAGACGACAGACAGGCCCAAGTCTGCCCAAGTCGGGTATCTGCTCAGTGTTACGGTGGCACAGCGGATGTGGCACAGTCGGGCTTAGCTTGGCTGTCGGTGTTCCTGAAGGCTTCACGGCTTGGTGCGTGCCGGCGGGAACGCGCGCACTAGAACTGCGGACCTGCGAACGTACGACGGGAAAAGACGGCCTTGGAGATCTGGAAGCCTGTCTGTGTTCCATAATGCAGGCAGGTCAGAAACTGAAAACAGAAAGAGAAGAGAGAAGAGAGACAGAACTTGGAGGAAATATATTGGGAAGCAGCTGAGTAGTGCAGGACCATGGCGACGGAGGGCGACGGCTTGTTCACGGTGTTGCCACCAATGTGCAGAGGAAGAGTCGAGTCCCATGCTACATACATACGTATGCAACGCGCGGATTGCGGGTTGCGGGGGAGGATTATTCATGGCAAGTACTGGTGAATGCATGGAGACGCAGGGAGACGACTCCGATCGCGGATAGGGCTTCTACTGAACGTCTGAGCCCCTTCGGAGTCGCTAAGCGACCGTGTCCAGGAACTCGTTGGACCGAGACCCACGAGACCCCGCGCAGTCCACCCATTGCCAGAGAGTAATGAGCACGGTAGACTTGGAGAGAATGAGTAGGAGGCGTACCTTGGCACGCGATACCCTCGGTTCCAGGCCGTGAACGGGTGAAGATCAATAACCCGGCAACGCGGAATATGAGATAGGCTTCGATGGCTGTTGTCCGCTCGACCGACAGGGATTCGTCTACTTGGCGCGCATCCGCGCTGGGCTTGGTTTGTCACTTTGTGCCTTGTGGATTTGAGGAGGCGGTCTGAGATTGCTGGGCGCCCCGCTGGTGCGGGAACTGGCCCGAAGTGTACATAGGAGTGTATGGACCGGAGGTCGCCGCCTGGCCAAGTAGTCTGATGTCTGTCACGACAAGGCACCTAGAGCTTGGAAGACAAAACATGCTATACGTATCAACGAGCACACGTGAGCTTGAGGGGATCTTTTGAACTTGAAGGTATGAGAAGTACTTACTGAAGAGCCGCGCGTCCTGGTCGTGTGCGTGAACCGCCGCCCATCTGTGGAAGTTGCGGTGGACACGCCGCCCAGCCCCCTCGGAAAGTTGTTCCTGAGTCTCTTCGAGGCTTTCATGGTCGGCGGGAGGACCGGGATCGGATACGAGGTACATGTGATGGTGGCGAACGCGCGGAGAGCCTCCGAGAGTCGCGGCAAACGCTTCGTTATCGTGAGCTTGAGATTGACATATTGAATGGCATGAAATCCGCGTTGGGTATATACTATTCCCTAAAGCCATGAGGCTTCGCCGAAGGGTTGAAGATAAGTAGTTCGTCGAGGAAGTGCATGATGGGCGAAGGCCCACGCCCTAGCACGATATGCGCCACCGACGGAGGCGGTGTCAGCGCTTGTTCAACCTAACAGCGAACACTTCCCGGGCCGTCCCACTTGAAGAGGTGAACTGAACTTTGCATCCGACACTCTACTGCTTGGGTCTCTTCAGCGAGAATGTGGCTTGCTGCATCATCATAGACCATCTGCAACACATTTGCATTAGGTGAGTATGTTACTTGTGGACTATTGTCCGATGTTTGACCATTGGCTTGAATGCAGGCTCGCCATGTCACTAGCAGCGAAACAACCCGCACTTGCGTCCGACGCACACCGCAGGCGTATACTGGCGGTGGCATCCGCTACGGCGACGTTAGCCACGTTGCTACTTACCGTTGCCGCTGCTCAACTCCCTCTCTTTGACTCGTCACCCCGCGTGGTGCTACCCCCACCCGAAGATGGACGATTCTCGCTCCGGCACGTCCTCGCCTCGACCAGTTCTGCGATGGGACGCGTTCCACTTCGCGTCCATCGCACAGGAGGGATACACGTACGAATACCAGTGGGCGTTCTTTCCCGGATCTCCGTTCGTCATGCGGATTACGGGTAAGGCTGATCGACGAAGCCTCGTCGTTCTTTGGTGCATCCTCCCTCGTCAGGATGGGAGAGTGTCTACTCGGATGCCTAGTTTCTTTGATTCCGTCTGTGCTCTCTGCGTTGAGACTGTATGACCTCTCTCTGTTACACTTGGGCTCGCGCAATGCGGCGTTTCTCGCTGCGTTGCTGTCTCTGTTGCCGAGCAGTCCGGTGACGCTTCGGTTGGCTGGCTATGCTGAACCGTTCTTCACATATCTCTCGTACACAGGTGAGAACGTCTCTTCGTCACCCTATTGTCCCTCTCAATCATGCTATGCATACCATGGGTAGTTAGCCCCACTTCGTCCGCGGACGAGACATCCTACGATGAGGGATCAACCCACTGACTCACCCCTCGTTTAGGGATGCTATATTGCGCCCGGGGCCGGTGGCTTCACGCAACATGCTCGTTCATACTAGCATGCACATTCCGTTCAAACGGTATCTTCCTATCCGGATTCATTCTCTGGTGCATGCTCGTCGATCCTTTCCTCAACCATAAGAAGGTGTGCGTCCTCCTCCACCGAAACCCAGCTTGATCGACTGACACCATGCCAGATCTCTCTCTGGAGAGCCACGTACGCTCTCCTGCTATCTGCGCTGACGGTCGCCCCCTTCGTCTACCACCAATACTCCGCGTACCGGGCCTTTTGCACGAACGCGGTCGAACTCGCACCATGGTGCAACGCCTTCCCGCCTTCGATCTACACCTACGTGCAGTCGAAGTACTGGAACGTCGGCTTCATGCGCTATTGGACAGTTTCGCAGCTCCCGAACTTCGTCATCGCCGCCCCGCCCTCGTCCTGCTACTCACATTCACTTTATACTACCTCCGCGCCGCACTCTTTCCCCGCCTGCGCGACTTTGCCTTCGGGGTCTCTTCGCGAACCGCGCACATGCCCGCGCCAGAGGACGAGGACACGGCGTCGGAGAAGAGGGCGGGCGGGGGAGTCGACGACATTCACAACCGACCGCACTCAGGAGCACCGCACACGCTCACGGCGTTCCTCAATCCCTCCATCGCCCCCCATGCGATCCACGGGCTCCTCATGACCCTCCTGCTGCTCTTCGCCTCGCACACGCAGATCGTGCTACGCCAGGCCGCCTCGATGCCTGTGTTGTACTGGGCAGCTGCGTGGCTCCTGGTTGAGCGTCCGGTCCTAGGGAAGTGGTGGATCGGATGGAGCGTGGTTTGGGGTACTGTCAGTTGTGTGCTGTGGGGGGCGTTCTTGCCTCCCGCGTAACGCATCTGTCGGTCTGTGTACGGTTGTGGTGCGGAGATATGAGGTTCGTTAGTCACGACGGACTGTGTGCAGGAGATGAAATAACCAGTTACAGTGTTCGTGCTGGTGTTCGCGACAGACGTCCCCTGCGAATCAGCCATATATCATAGCGGACTTTGTCATTGAGTCCTGAGAGTCTGAGAACTGTTCCTCAGGAAGTATCGCCCTGACGAACCTACCCTTCGCCTCGTCCCGCTGATATGTCTCTTCGTATACACCGATGTGTAGCGGTAGTCCCAGCACCATTACCCCGAGCAGAGTATTCGCATCATTGTATGTTACTGATAGCCTGCGAGCGCATCTTACGTGTATACTGAGAGTCGAACACTGTCAATGCAAGCTAAAGCGTAGATACCTAGGCTGGAGATCGTCGATGCAGTCATAGCGACCCCACGTAAGAGCTTTGAGAGTTTACATTATGTGATTATAGCAGTGATAGACGTGTCTCTAATATGCGGCGTGATAATACCCATGATCCAAGAAATCCAACCCGACACGGCCCTCGGGGCTCACGCCGTCTTTTGCTTGCCGGTGAACGAGTACGCCTCGACCTCGGCCTCTGCGCGGAGCCCCTCCTGCTCCGCCTCGAGCATCATCTTGCGCTCCATCGCGGCGTACTCCTCCGCGGAGAGATTGAGCTTCTTCATGGCGGTGACGCGCTTGCGGTACTCGCGGTACTTGTCGTCGGTGCCGAAGAGGTGGTCGAACCACCGGAAGGACGTCGAGAAGTTGTTCACGAACGCCATGTGGTGGAAGTCGTGGTGCTCGGCGCCGGACCAGAAGGGCAGGATGTGCTGCAGCGACCACGGGAAGTCTGCGAGACAGGGACAGAGATGTGAGACTTCATGTGGGACAAGCGACGACGCAAGATATGAGACTCACCATAGCCGCTGTGGGCGTCGACAGCTTGGAAGAGACGCAGGATGATCCAGATGTAGACGGTGACGATGTGGAGGTCGCGGCGGAAGGCGCAGTAGAGGATGGGGCCAGCGATCGTGCCGGTACCGAGGATCATGACCTCCGCGGGGTGCGCGTACTCTGCGGCGAGGCCGAACGGCGCGGAGTATTTGTGGTGGATCTTGTGGATGTTCTTGTAGAGGGGACCCCAGTGGAGCGCGCGGTGGGCGAAGAAGTGGAACATGTCCTCGAAGACGAAGAAGAACGCGACCTGGGCGGCCTGGTTCTTCCACGAGGGGAAGGGCACCTGCCAGGTGGACATGCCGAAGTACTCAGCCATGGGGTGGAAGAGCCAGATCTACGCGGGCGTAAATATGGACTGGAAGGCTAGACAGAAAAGAGGACACGTACCACCGGGAGTTCGACCATGAAGTGCGAGAAGAGGACCTGCTTGGTGCACTCCCACTGCTCCTGCGCTGTGGGGATCTTCGTGGGCTGGAGCTTCCACTTCCTGAAGTACGGCATCGAGTCGATGATGATCCATGGTATGCAACGGCCGAAGTAGACAATCTGTGCAACAAGTTGGGACTCGCGAACCTCCCCGGGAGCGAAAAACGCGCACGTACCTCGTGAAGCAAGAAGCTCGCGAGACCCGTCGCGATAATGGGGTTGCCAATCCACAGGTACCAGGCAGCCCACTGCACCTCCAGCCAGGAGAGGTTGGAGAAGTCGATGCCCGCGTTCGCGTAGAGCTGCTGCGCGGTGGGGTGTCCGGTGGGCGCTGTCGAGTTCATGGCGGGCGTCGGTCGGCGGGCGGGAGACTGCTAGAGCTGAAGTCTGGCGACTGTCCGCGACACGTCGGGCTCGGACTCGAGGAAGATGGGCAGGAGACAACCGCCGTGGCGACCACGGTTGGCGGCCAGCGGGTTTTGTACCATTTTGACGGCGCGTCGTACGACTCGGCTAAGCGTATATTCTCATCGTCTCACGTGGCTGGTGCCGCTCCTCCCCGCTCTGGCTCCTCTGGCCAGCTCCAGCCGTGGCCGACCGCCCATCAAGCCGTCGTCCTCTTGTGGCTTGCCGATTCCGCGGTGCGAGGTGGTCCGACATCGACGTTCGTCTTCAAGAACGCTCTCCATAATCGTACATAACGCTAGTTCCACCTCGAACGCTCACGGGAGTAGAGGCGCCGAGGCGGGCCGCCGCGGCAGCCCGCCCAGCTGCAATAAGTCCTTGCTCCGTTTGTTTTCCACCATCGAGCTGACAACCTTGTAGTGTACGCACTTAGAGCTTCTCGGTATACAACGGCCCATACAGTAGTGCTTATTCCGAAGCACGAGCGGATGGACGAAAGACGAACCTCGCTCGGTACTATCTCAGTGCGGAGGAACTACTATTACCGGATTCCAAAGTGGCTACCGACTCCCCTTCACATGCGACTGTGAGCAGCAAGTCCTTTCAAGGCACCATGACGTTCCGCAATGCACGGCGGGTGACCGGTAGAGCTCTCCACGTATGCAGAAAGTACCGTAAGTACCCCGCGGCCACTGGATCCATGGATGACATGAACATCGCAACTCCGGAGGACTGGGGAAAGTTGCAACCGACGCCCCGAAATGGTGTCGCTCGATGCTGTGTGAGTATGTATAAGTTCATTCAGCACAGTGGCAGTCATCGCAAGGCGGCAGCTGAGACGGAGGACTCCGGGAGGAAGGATTAGGAGTCGACGACCTGCGAAAGTTGGGTCTCATCGTCCTCCTACTCCACAAATACCAGTGCTGAAGCACCGCATACCTTACAGCACGCCGCGACGCGCCTTGGATTTGAAGGATAGCACCAGGAGATGATCTAAGAAACCCTGCCTGATCAACGTCGTCCAACGGTACGGAATTAATTGTGAGTAGTACATGTATACGTCAGCATACGAGACCAGCTGAGATGAAGCCCTTGTACCCTGTTGTAGCCAACATTGCCATCTTGAAGTGGACGTCATGCAGAGTCTCGACTGTCATTGGTTACTTGGCTGTCCTGAGGATGCGCTCTCAACATCAACCACTGCACCGTCCTGCCCTGCAGTGGGGGAGCATTTCGCAAGCTGCATTCCGCAGGTGCGTTGTGTGCGTCTGTCGTCTTTATCGGTACCAGTCAGCAAGCCAAGTTGATCATATGAGAAGGCATCAACGCAGCAGCAACGATGACCCGTCTTCTCAACAGATTCCCTTTCGCCTTTGGCGTCCGCTGTCATTCAGGACTTCGGCATTCATCTTGATACACCGACAGCTTGCGGCGGTCGTGCCGGTGAATACCCTGGCGGTGTGTGCGTCTCTGCTCTCCATTCAAGACTCTACTGGACAAGTGACTGACCTTCGACTTCAGGTCGATAGGAGGCAAGTTCCTCTACCAGCCGCGGTAACTGTCCGGCGTGTCAAGCCTCGTCCACGATGGCCTCGCGGTCCATGCAGCCCGTCATTGGCTTGTCGACACTTCGTCGCCTATGACGAGAATGGGCTCTTGATTCTCCAGTTCCAAGCGCTCGCCGATGTCCTTCATTCCTGCAGCAAGACGTTCGGGCCAGCCCGAGTGCTTCTCATTTTTGAGAGCCGATGTCGAGCATGTCGAGCACTCTTCCCCGCTTCTTGTGGGCATAGATCGCAAGTCCACCGTGTGCCCGCTTCAGAAACGCTCCCCCCTACGGCTTCACTTCGTCGTGTCTCTAACCCACGTTTTAGGGCCTCTCCTTTTTAACGTTCCGGGGAATGAGCAGGACGAATTCGAAGGCGTAAAGTGTCGCATTGACAGCGATGGCCAGAGTACCTGCAAGAGAACGTACCAGGTACTCGGTGCCCCGATAGCTGTCCAATGAGCGAATTTGTGGCTCAAATAATAATTGACCACAGGCTGCCCCTTGGATGTGAACCTGTCACGGTCCATGGCAGTCTTTAAGCGCAGGAGGCGCTCGTTTAGGAGGATGTGTCTGCGTTCCGTCATTTGTCAAGATATGGAAGACGAGATTGTCAGAGAAAGACGAGAGAAGACAAGGGCTCAAAGGAAGCCGACGAAATGACTGAGGCAAGAAGAGAGGCATCACTTGGTCGGGGGGCGGCCCCAGGTACCATCGGTGACAGCGGTACTTGGAGCAAGGCATGTCAGCGCACTTTCTTTGGATAACGTACTGCATGTGACGAGAGGTGAGCGATGCATCGCGCATGAGAGGCCTCTGAGTGGGAAACCAGTTGGAGATAGGCTTGTGCAGCCTCCGAGCGGACGCTCCGCCGAGTACGGGCGAGATCGGAGCGCTAAGAGTCTTTTACGGAGAAATGAGAGAGAGGCTTCCTGGCCAAATCATATATGGGCCACTACAGAAGAGCAGACGGGGTCACTACGTCCGTCGGGGAACGGAGAATAACTCCATGAGGAAGTTTGCGAGCCTTCGTTACAAGCCTCGGCCTCAGAATCATGCCACAGGTCACTTAGGCATCTCAATCCATAGGTGCATCTATTATCCAGGCCCTCAGAAACCGCGTGTGCTAATCCTGTAGGATCTGAATTGCCATGCTGGCGTCCACTGCCAGTGAGGCGGGTCGATGCTGATTCTTACTGTGACTTTCCTAATTGGGTAGTTGTCACAATCAAACAGTAGTTAGCCGCCCACAGGGCACTGAGCTCAACGAACACAACCCGCTGCTCGTTGTCTTCACCACGCCCCTCGCTGTGTTCAATGGCCACAATCGTCTCCCTGCTCAACCCAGTCTGCGAAGAACCTCATGCCACGCCAGTCTCTACGTCGACGACTACAACGGAGGACCATGCTTATCTCCGTCTGCTCGCATTCCCCGTCGAGATACTCGACTTCATATTCCAGGAACTCGAGTATAATCAACTTCCTCCCGTTATACGCGTCAATACCCTCTTCCAGGCCATTGCCACACGCATGCTGTACCGTAACATCCCTGACATGTCCATGGCTCGCTGCATCGGATGCCTCAAGGTGCTATGCAGCACTCCCGCGAACGCGGTACTTGTCCGCAAGCTGTCAATCGACTGGTCACAGCACCGTGTCGTCTCGAACCTCTTCCGTCTCCTCCGAGACACCTTCACACATCTATCAAACCTCCGCCACCTCAGCATCGAGCTCTCGCCGCAGGACAACCACTACGGCCTCGCGTGGGTGCTCGGCGGCCTCCGTTCGCAGCTCAAGACCCTCGGGACGTCTTTCCGCTGCGACTCGCAGCTCGCCGCGGTCCTGGAGACACAACCAGAGCTCATCGAGCTATGCCTGCGTGGCTTCCAGACGAAGCAGCCGTTCACCCTTTCCGACTCCGCCATGCCCAACCTCAGGTCGTTCCGCGTCGTGCACGCAGGTCCGTCCGTCATCTCAGCGGTCGTCAAGGGACGCCCCGTGGAAGCGGTGTCGCTCTCGATGTTCAGGGAGGACGGGTGCCAGCCGCTCGACTCGCTGCTCCTGTCGACGTGCCCTATCAAGCGACTGACGATCATGTCGCTCGACTCGTGCCTGGCCCCCAATGTGCTGCTCCCGGAGGTGGCGAGGCGGATGCCGGAGCTGGAGGCGTTGCATGTCGTGGTGCTCATGGCGTTGTTTGATAATGTGAGTAGCCAATCCATATCATACTTCGGCATTCTTCCGTCATCCTGTCTGGTCTCCCTGGTCCTCTATTCCCTGGCCCCATATCCTCCTACCCGAGCCTAGGAGCCCCCACTGAGACTCAGATGGGGTTATCGTGGTGCATCGTTCCTGAGCGCGACTTCCTCCACTCCATTGTGTCATGCAGACCGGAAGGCTGCCGTTAGCTACGAACGCGCGAGCGGGGGCATTGTGGGAGATTGACAGAATTATATCTGGACCCTGGTCGTAATGGCGGGGTCAGCGCATATAGAGTCAAATGACCGAGGTGTCGCTCTGCCGGAAAGTCCTGTTGTGGGCTGCCGTTGTTTCGTAGCTGCCCACTGTGGGATGCTCCGCTTGTTTCCTGTGGATCCGCGTTGATAGGACGTCGGAAAGCAAGGAGTGCGGGGAGCGTCCCGCATTAAGCCGCAATGCTACTTTCACAACTTCCTCTGGGGCATTTGCTCCCTACGATCCTGATAGTCGTAAACGGTCGCCGCGAAAGAGTGCAGTAGCCTGCCCCTTTTGACGGTATGCTACGGATGTGGACATGCCCGATTGGCAGGCCCGGGCGTGCACGAGTTTTCGTTTCACTCGCAAGCGTTGTCAAGACGTGAAGGGCCACTCTGTTGGCCTCAACTAGCCATTTGAACGAGGGGTTGCAAACGTGCGACATCTTGTCGCCGACGGCACCGCGCGAGTATGTTGAGACCTTGTCTCTCTTCAAGCGACGTCACTACCATGACGTCTACCATGATGTCTCGCTCTCAATCGCTAGATATCACATAACGCTGACCCTTCTATCGCAGAAAACGCTACAGGAATCTGGACCATCGCTGAAGAAGTTCTCCGACCTCCGCTACTTGACCTTTATGGCAGCGGGCTCCGCCTCGATAGAGGATGAGGGCGAGATTGCTCGTGCCTGGAGCAAGGCTTGCCCCACCCTCCGGACCATCATCCTGCCGAAGGGTAAGGTATGGTTCGAACGCGACGGTCAGTGGACGTGCTGCGGGTGATGTCGCGGAGCCGTGAGCCGGGAAGCTGGTTTGTTCACGAACCAGCGGAGCAGCGATAGGCCGAAGGTACGGGGATTCTCGTCACGACTATTTGCAGCCTAGAGTTGAACGACATTACAAGGGACCATCAGGTACAGGCTACAGAGCGTCAGGCCTCCATAGGAAGCTCGAGCACTGAACGTGCTTCCGACACCGATCCAGAAGAGGAATGCAGGTTGGAAGGTGTGCGGTAGAGAGGGTTGTGGTGCATTGGTTAGACTGTCATGCCAGGATAGGACCGGAGTAGACTCGTGATAGGAACAAGGTTTGATTTGCTTGCAGCATGTATAGTATTCACACATTTCCATTCCCTAGGACTCTGTGGCTATTGCCTCTCGTGCAATCGATGCGGATATCACCGATTTCTCGGCATTTTTCGACAGGTGCGAGACTATTATCAGGCGCTCCGTTCACCTCGCGATGATACTACGTGCCATGCGTATGTGAGCTAGACTGCTTCAAGGTCTGTCGGTTCATTCTCATACTGCCAGGACCCTGCGATCTCGTACGTCGTCTAACATCTCCCTTTCAGGTGGCGGCGAAGGCTTTACAGCATCCCGACCGCCGAATCTGTCGACACAATCTCTGTCGCATCCACTACTCTGTTCTTTCCGCCCACTTCTTCGGTGTTGACTCCGGTCTGCCGCTTCGGCTCGCTCAAGGTCTCTATGGGCGGGCATGCACTCTCGCACGACGACGTTTGTCGTGTTGGTAACCGTGCTGCCGACTAAACAGTGAGTATCGCATGTCATGCCAGCACATGCGATGCGTTCTCAGTTCCTTACCATTAGCGCCATGGACGCTTACAGAGCAATCGCAGAAGACGCCTCACGGTCCCGGGGTTGTTCTCTTGCGCCTACTACACCGGCTCGCCCGTGGGGGCGTTATCCATGATGCCCGTGAACTTATTGACCGAAATCTGCCAGTCTGTATACCGGACACATGGGAACATGAGCGACCCGCGCAGTCGCGTTCGCGCCCCCCGGACATCCTCGTTACATGAATGGAATTCGGGGAACCTACGTTCCCTGACCACGACATAGCAATCCGACCTCCACTTTCGGGAAGATCGGTATGTCGCTCGGCCCCTCACAATCGCCTCCATCGCCTTCCCACATATCATACTGTGCATGCAACGTTTTGGTCACACGCCAGAGCAACATCAGAACAGTAGCTACCTCCGTCCATTCTTTCGGATGACATGACTACCCCGCATCCGCCGCCTTTGTCTTATCAGCACATCTAGGCCGTTTCGAACTCAGCTGTTATGCTCATGGGGTACACCATGAGGGAGAAGATGCGGATACGCGTAAAGACCATCGTCATACTATTCGACTGACGGTGAGCACCATTCATCCCGGCGTTTGTCCCGTGCTCATGACTTTCTAGGGAACGCAGCTACACCAGCTTGAGGACACGTGCATTGAATTGAGCTTGTTTTGCGTCTCACAGGTACTGGACGGATAGCTTCTTGGACTTTCTTACGTCGGCCACTACCAATTACACAGTCCTTCGACCCCGTGCTAAGACAATGCTCACACAAGCTTCGTCGCCGATCCACCGGCCGTATCCAAGCTCAATAGCACCTATCAACTACGATGCAGCCTCCGGGAGAGCTGTGGCCTTTTGGCGTTCCGACGGCCACCCGGCATCACATCCGAAGCCAAGCCTGTATTGACAGCACTCAATTGGCATAGCGGAGAGCGACGGCTTCGTAGTTTCGCGGACAGGAATAGTCACCGAGGTACGTCAGCCACGCGTTGTGTTCCACTCATCGTGTCAGGGATCGCCTGTCCTCCCCTCCCACCGATAGGGGCGCGGCTCGCACGCGAGGTCCCAGTCATATGCGCAATGATCGTGACGGATGGAATACGTTGAGTGTGTACCCTGGCAGAAGGCCGTCCAGAGAAAGTCCCCTTGATGTCGAACTCTATGCAGGGTGTTCCTGCCGCAGTGTGAAGCGCCCTCGGACCGGACGTCCATCTCTACACACCAACGAGAGAGACACGAGGCTGGTGCTGGAACTCATCCTCTATGGTTATAGACACTCTTGGTAGGCGATTTCCGAGTCGATGATCGCATCCTGCTGACACCAGACGATCCAGCCGGAACATGCACGCACCAACCTCGCTTAAAGCTCATTCACTCTATTTTCGCCCGGGGTTTCTCGTGGCTCCACTCTTATGTTCTCATGTAGCAGCGCCCGAGCTCGCATCGATGTTCAATACGTACATGCCAACGTAAGGGTAGTCTGTCACTGGATGCGCAGCAGGAGGCCGGAGAAGGAAGAACGCAGTTCCGCTCACACAGAGTCGGTCCATCTGGCGTTGCGACGACCTAGCTGCATCTAGGTCGGCGTAGAATTCAACCGTCTACCTTCTTTGCTTCGTTTCGGATGCAGTACGGGAAGTTGCCTCGGGGGAATTGAGTACACGTTGCGTTTGACTTTCCTTCTGAGCTCACAAGCCGTACGGCATGCACCACTCTCTGCCCCTGGCTACGGGGAGTCCCATCTGCACCTTGCAACAACCCGCTCGCTTCTGCTGGCAGCGGGCTTCACCCGTGAAAGTACCACCGAACATACAGTACAGCGCAAGTGCCTATCAAGATTCGCGGCTCCGGAGAGACGTCGTGGTCGCGTGGGTCAGATGCTGTCATTCGCATGAGTGCCGCACAATGCACCCGAAGCTGCTCAATTTGCAACCTTCGCGGCCTCTATTCTGACGTTTTTATAGCTGCCACAAGATTACGGACATCCTCCCCCGGCATACGAACGACGACAGCAACCCATGAAAACGCATGCTCTCGGTAATGAACGTCGCAGGGTCAGGCGTTCATCTTGCGTATGCTAGAAGTGACTGGCAGACTCGGACAGTACACAAGAGATCCCGAAACAAAGGGGTATCATTGACGTACTTAGCACAACAATATAGTACACACAACATCTACATAGTAGCGATGATCATACACATGTGGACATGTCGGGTCGTAGCAGAGCTCCCGATAGCTCAATGTCCTGATCTCCTGTTAACTTACAACACACGCGGCTGCGCTCTTCGTGATCGTACACAGTCCGTCTGCCGATAGTCTGGCTGAGCTCATGAGACCGGTGAGACCCTAATCGCACGCCAGGGTTACGTCGCTCTGCATTGTATCCGTGAGCAGGGGAGCAGTGCATCGAATTGAAGAGTGCTCACCGCTCTCACAAGTGTCAGCATGTGGCAGGTGATGTACCCCTTGGCAAAGCCGGCGCCAGCGTACGCGAAGAGGTATTCCCACTTGCGAATGAACGACCCGTACGTCGCGTCGTCGCTGAGAGCGGGGTATTGTTGCACCATGACCTCTCTCTGGAGCTTTGATTTTAATCGGCGATCCCATGTGCGCAGCGTGCGCGGATAATCTGTAGAATAGGCGTTATTAAGAGATTCATAGTGGCTGTCAGGCAAGCTCTAGCACGTACGTGGTGCATGGTTCTCGACTCCCTCGAGAGTGAACCGGCCTTTCGACGCGGCGTATGCCGCATCAATCAGGACCGTTGCACTGGGAAGACACGAATTCGGCCACATATAGCGGCGCATGAAGTCATCCGCTCTATTTCGGGCAGAAGGTCAGCGGCGTCAACTTAGACCACCTTTCGATGCGGATGAACTCACTGGTAACCGCTGTAGCGGCCCTCAGGGAACGTTGAGCAGGTGACGACAATAGTTGCTCCCGTGGGCTTGAGCGCGAAGTCGACGACTTCGAAGTACTTCTTGTAATACTATGGGACGATCGTGTCAGGGGGTGGCTGAGGCACGTGTGGAGAAGCGACGTCGGCACTGACCTTGCTGCCGACATGCTCGAGCATCTCGATGCTGACGAACGCGTCAAATGCGTTCTCCCACTCGGCTGGGATATCGCGATAGTCCATGAGGTGGACGCGAACACGTCCGACCAAGCCTCGCTCCTTGATTCGCTCCTCCGCCAATGTCTTCTGCTCGACGGAGAGCGTGAGCGTGTCGACTTCGCAACCATAGGACGCAGCAGCCTGCGGGAGCTCCTCGTGAGAACGGTGGCGTAACTGCGGTCTGAGCACAGTAACGTACCTCTATCGCGAGCCCTCCCCAACCGGTGCCGAACTCAAGGATTCGGTCGCCAGGCTTTGCACGAAGAGTCTTCAGCACGTGATGGATCTTTCGGTGCTGAGCGGCTTCCAAGTCTCCGTCCGTCGGGCCGTGAATCAAGTCACCGCGGACGCCGCCCTCTTCCTCTGACCACAGTGCACATGAGTACATCATCTCCTTGCTCAAGAATGCCTGACACAAGCACGGGTTAGTAAAGATATGGCCGAGCCGAATAAGGGCGATGCGTACCTTGAAAAGTTCGTTTGACTGGTCGTAGCTGGCGATTACGTTAAGGCGGGCTCGAGAACGCGTCTGGCCGAAGAAGGCGTTCCGAAGGCCGGAGAAAGCAGCTGCAACGCGACCGTAGAGGGAGGAAATAGCAGACATCGTTGATTGGTTGTCCAACCACAGCTGAAGAAGATACATGAGAAGATGCGCAGAAGTCGCGGGTTCTGCTACTCACGACCATGATCTCCCGCAGATTCTCAACCTCGACCTCGCCGATCATGTAGGCTTCGCTAACTGAATAGCGTGGCAATTAGCTCGTGCAGCTCCATAGAAGGGAGGGGCACCCACATCCAAGATCTCCTTCGCTGCAATCCCCCTATCAGCACACGTCAAGCACGGAGACAAGGCCCCGCTTACCTAAATACGCGTGTCCAGAACTTCCCGCTGAGCACCCTGAGACGAACGACATTGTCGCTCTTCGGTGGCCCGAAGCGGAAGGTCTCGTCGCGATCCTGTATCTCGAGTTGACCAACAGAGATTGCCGACCTCAGCATCGACATGATGGAGGATCGTGCTGGCGACAGACAGACATGATGAGTGAGAGCGATGACACATGGACCGCAAGGAACAACATACCGAGCATAACCAAGAAGGAGTACGGTGCGGATTGGCTGAGGTGCAAAGTTGACGAACCAATGGAGCTCGATGCACACGACAAGGTGCTTTCTTTGGAAGACGTGGAAGAGGTCGAAGGTGTGGATCGATGAGAAGGCATCGTGGAGATAATGCGAGGCTGGTAGTGGAGAAGAACCGGAGGAGGAGGCACGGCACTGAGGGACGTGTCTGCAGCCGCGGGGATTTTATACAGCGGGAAGCGGCCATGAGTCCCCAGACGACATTCTCGAATAAGGCCCGATGGGATTGTTGTGGCTGCCGCAGATGCGAGGCGAGTTTTCGGGGACCGGCAGGAATCAGAGGGGCACCTCGTGCATGCCACCAGCTGCGTAAGAAATACTCAAGGAAGCGACCGAACGTCTCCACGGATCCCTGCAGTCGGATCCATCAGAGATCGAGCAGGAAGCTTGCAATCTCATGAGAGGACTGCGAACTTTCGCAGTGTACCTGTCGGCGAACATGTCAAGATCTCCAGCGGCCAAGGCGAGGTTCGGATTCTCCCAGGCCCAACGCATGACGAGTTGGAAGCCCATAACAGGCTCGGGACCTATGCCAGACATCGATTAAATCGCGGCGAAGCAGCCAGCAAAAAGGAAGAGAATCGCACCGCAACCGAACGGGAGGCTCTCTGTAGAATCCCGGATCGCTGGTCGACTCGGCCGCTGCTGAAGTAGTAATCGGCCTCCCAATGGCGGACATAGGGCCGTGAGAGGGGAGGGGAGGTCCCCGGAGGCCAAGAGTGCAGGGATCGTCCCTCCTGAGTGGAACAGAGCTTCCAGAGAGCTTTCCGAGCACCTGCTTGATGGACAGTACGCATTTGGCGATGTCAGGCCCCAGACGCAGCAGCAGCACTCCGGCACGACCCCGCACAGTGCTTGCCACGGGTGAAGGCAGCGTGAGACGGGGAAGTGCCTACGCTCTATCAACGAAGATTGTTACGAAAATACCTCCGCGTCCGGCAGTGCCGGTTTTCTCGACCAGGCTGGCCATCGCCTAGCATAGCGAAGCATAGGCACAGGCATTACACTGTATGTCCGAAGGTGTATGTCGGATAAGCGGCATCCCGACGGGCCCAAGATGCTTATGGGAGTGGTTGGACGTTGACTAACAAACTTGTTCCTGGCCCGCCGGCGGCTTCGTGGCGTTCAACCCCTGTGACGCCGTCACCGTCACACGGTCCACTCCGCTCAGCCTCCCCGTCGCAATCAGCCACTTTCCGGTTTCTCCACCTACTTGCCCGTGAAACACTCCATCGTTGTCGGCCATAAGAGTTACGGCATTTGATGTCGCCTCTGCGTAGCAAATGCCGGATGCATCCCGATAGCACGGCTAAGTATCCAGGAGTCCCTTGCCGACGCTTCGCAGGTTCTTCGGAAACTCCGCTGGGAAAGCAACGACTTCAGCTGCTCGACTGTTTGAGTATGGATTTCTGCAATATACCACTGGACGCACGCTTAGACAGCCTTGAAGCATACAGTTCTTCGCGGTAGGCTCCTCTGCTAGATGTCTTGTGAAACCACTTACAAACGGGTTGACCTCCAGGCGACCCGTACGGACAAGGCACCACATTCCGACGGGGAATGTGCAGGCAACGTCTTGCCGCTTACGATGACGAAAACACTTACGCTTGCCGCGACTCGGCCGCCCCACCTATGCTGGCCCTTTAGAAACGTCTAGCTGCCAGCATGACCGAAGACATGCGCCAAGTTGCGACCATGAAAGGCACTTCCTTTGTCGAAGTAATCCAATTGTCCCGGCTCGCTAACGACGCCAGCAGCGTGTCCTGGATGAGGAGCCGAAGCTCGCAAGCGTCGTTAACGTCGTCCTCCCCGGCGACATCGATTGATGGTCTATGTCGCTCTTGTACAATACTTCTCCCGCATCCTCATGGTGTGTCTTCTGGCTGTATCGTCTCCTTCCCGAGATGCGCCCCCTGTATGCGATATCTTCTAATACGTGGTTTTTTGAACACAGATGCATATGACTGGACCACCCGACATCAGTGCGGGCGCGCACATCCTGTGACTCCGCCGCCAGCCAAGAGAGGACAGAGACGGAAGTGTATCGCGGCGCCACGCTCACATCACGGAGTGGGAAGGTCCCTCACAGCTCTCCGGAAAGGGTCTTCTTGCGGTATGTTCATCATAGTCGCATGGTCATCTCATCCCAGTGTGCCCCATTCCGCAGCCAACGCTATAGACAAGCTCTCTTCTTCAGCTGGTGCGACGGAGCCGGACAATCCGCATCCGTCTGAGAAGCAACGGCTGTGCGTGCAGGTACTATTCGCCTCACGAGAGCGATTGACCGTCGAACCGCTTCGACGGCCCGTTGCATATGCGGCACACCCGGGATTGCGGCATGGATCTTCGCGTCCGCTCGACGTCTTCAGCCAGAAGACAGTGGATAAGGCCAGTTCGGAGCCATGGATCGTCCTTGCTTGCTCAAGTGCTCACCACGCTTCGCCGCTTCGTCTGGAGGCCAGGACCATCTGTTCTCGCGCATCGTGCAAGTTCGCGCCCAGAAGATCGCATGCCTCATCTGACCGCACCTACTTCCAGAAGACGCACACTCCCCTTAATTAGTCCCACTTCTATCTCTCTGTCGTGCGCTGTGATCAGGCTCACTTACAGAGAGCGGGATAGACTGCGCACTGTGCAACGTAGCGAAATCTTCAGTCTCTCTCCAGCTCTATCTCCCTGATGACGTCCGGACACAACCAATATGTTTCACCGATTGTTCACAAACTCCACAGGACGCTAGTTGTGTTCCGGCACCGGTTCCGCTGTCCTCCAGGATGTTTTGTTCGTATCAGAACACAGCGAACATGTCATGGGTGACTTGTCGCAGCTCAAGTGCGTAGCGCTCGCCTGCTTCTACGTTCTCTCATCGCGTATAACGGGTGACTGACGCACACGCAGTAGAAGCCAGCCGCAGAACGCATGGAACGCTTTCGGCGCGCACGGGCGTACCGGGACTCGGAACCCATCTGGTCCATCTTACCAGATCCAGGCAGCTTCTACAGGTGATGCGCATCCTAGTCGCCACCTGCTGCAACAGCAAGTCAAGGGGCAGCTCTTGAGCGCATGGAACCCATTCGATATCGGGTCGCTCGGCTTCAAGCTGGCCGGTCTGGGTAGCTTGAATGTCAGTCCTGCAGCCTTCGCCCATCTCCGAGATTGCTGACGTCAAATCGCTGAAGTATATCACAAAGTGACCGTATGGGACGAGCTTCCCCCGATTGCTGTGCAGAGGAGTAGAACGCTCCGAGGTCTAGATTGGGCGCGTCCTTTGGCAGTTGCGCGGGATAAGCGAAGAAACATTCTGAGAACATATATTATTTCGCAGGTGGCCAGGCCTGTTCCTTACAAGTGGAGAGGACCCGACGGTGTTTACACGAAGGGTGGGTAACATTCTTCCGCCGACAGACGAAGAACCAACAACGTCAGGCAAGCACGAGACCGTACGACCTTTGCCATTTGTAGACGACACTGCGTAGGTGAGCTCTTCCGCCGGTTGAATGGAACTGCACCTTTCGTTAGTGTGGAGGACTAGGCGATTTCCGTTCACAGACGATAACTTGATGTGATGCACACGTACTTGTAGGGTACAGTACCGCTACGCACGCTGCCTACCGCATCAACGCAGTGTGTTTAATCCGAGACGAACTTGTGACGGTCCTGGCCTCAGGCTGCGTCATTCTGCCGCTCTCGTGCCCCCCGGCGCAGCCGATGATGAAGCGTCCCTCACTGCGCAAACGACAACAAGGGCTCCGACAGGAAGCGGAGCCCTCGTGAGCTCGGCCTCCACAGGAACAGAGTCGGGCGTGCAGCAGAGATCATACCGAGCGTCTTCGTACAGAGCCTCAAGGGCCGCTGCACTCTTGATGCGGCCGTCACCGTGCTGGACCGTCCGTTGAACAAGTGGGAAGCAGTGAGCATGGGTTCGGAGAGGCGTATCGGTGGGAGCTAGTGGGACGCCATGCTCCTGCGGCCTGGGGAGTGCCCCGGCCCCCGACGGGCGGCCGTTCATCTGGCGACAGCCGAGCGAGATTGATACTTAAGAACACGCGAGGGAGAGAGGTACGCGGCTAAGTAGTAACGTACGCTGGTACTAAGTAAGCGTGCAATACTGTACGTCCGAAATGACAGGTTGCATCTTGGCAACCGAGTATCCGAGTTAGCATGCTTGAGTCTGACTGCTGTGGCGGCAGGGGAGGAGGCATCGGCAGGGTACGTACGTGGAGAAGTCGGCGTTCAGCCTGTCCCCGGTGTGGCAGCGGCGCGTCCCGCCCAGCGGCCGACGCCGTGCTTGTTGGGAGGAGGTTCAACTTCAGCCGGAGGGTTGTCTTTATCTTGGCCATATCTTTACGATGGTCCCATTGTGCGGCTCGGCAGTGAATCTGACCAGCACATCGACAAAGCTGCCTGTGTGGAACTTCATGGCTGCAGGTAAGCAGTAAGTAACGAGGGAATTGTAAAATATGACAGTTCAAGGGTCTCCGAAACTTACAGTGTTACACGAGATGTCCGAAGATCGCTAAGACATGCACGACGACCGGCTGTGTCCTTCGTCTCGGCCGTTCTAGTCTTCACGGCACGACGGAGGGGAGGGACTGAGCAGCTTGAGGACAAAGACAACGCTGGACAACGTCATGATCATCGAAGCGGGAGAAGGGGACCGTATACTGTAGAGTTTCGACCGATGCGGCGCGTGCCCGTCTCACTCGGGTATCGAGGAGAACGACGCGATCGATGCGGACGTCAAGCACACCGCGCGGTACACGACATGGCGACAGCTTCCGTGCTATGGTCGTACCTTCCCGACCTCCTACGCATTCGTCAAGCACTCCATCACCGATTATGCCACGACGACATGGCAAGAGGAGGCCGACGCGAGCCCCAGGAAGTACTGGGGTCGACAACACCTCTCTCACCCCGCATTCCGCCGCCTTCGACACACGGGCGCGTTCCCCCTCAAGCGTCTCGGCGGGCGGCCGACACTTGTCTCGCGCTTCATTCGCTGCATCACCGGACACGCCCCAACAGGCCAGTACCGCGACCGTTTCCGATACCGGCACGGAGAACCAACCATGTGCGTTTTGCACTCCGGCGAGTGGGCCTACCACACCCACGAGCACATCCTATTCCACTGCGACTACTATACGCGTCGCTACCGCCACTCCTCCATCGAAGACCTCCTCCAATCCCTTGATCCCTTCTACGACATCCAACACTTTCTCCTAGATAACCCGACCACCTTCTCGTTTGAGGATGCGCCGTGTTATGACTAGGAGCCTTTGCGCACTCTCCCCACCCATCTAAGCTCGTCTCGAGCTGGCATTCGCATATATGTTTGCGGGGGTCATTCAAAAACCCCGCTCCCTCTAGCAGACGGCTGTCAAAGCACTGCTTGTATTTGTGTTGGCCAGTACGTAGAGCAGACATGTACTTAGCTACCGCCCTATACCAGTGATCAAAAAAAAAAATCAAAAAAAAGACCGATGCGGCGCGTCACAGGTCACAGGGACCTCCGCCGCACCGCATCGTGCTGTAGGTCACAGGTCACGGCCCCTTTGGGGCCCCCATTTTCGCGTTTTGGCTCGGTTTTCGGGCGTTTATCAGGCCAAATCAGGCAAATTTTGGGCGCCTCCGCTCCGCTCCGGCGACTGCGGGCGGTTACAGGTCACACCCCGCTGGGGCCTGCACCGCATCGGTCGAAACTCTACAGTACTCGCGACGCTGTCTTCAACCACGTAGGTTGCTAGCCAGACCAACCTACATACAATGCGTGGAAGCATCAGCAAATGCCCTTTGTCGTCATCGTGACGGTAGTAATGAGTACCTGACCTTCAGAGATCAGGCTCGGCAACCGGACGTCGAGCCCATTGTACATGGAAGTACACGGGTGAGCTAGACGCAAGTCGTAGCTAGGGCTCCAAGTCTAGGGCAAGCTTCGGCCTGGATCACACTAGTGTCGTGTGCCTCTCCTGCCAGTGAAACAGTGGACTAGGAAGAACCCCATGTCAGCATGGGCACGAGATCATGGTGCGATTTATAGAAGAACTCGTTTGGGAGGCCAGTACTTTAACTTATGTACGCAGGATCAGGGCAGTCTGACTGCGTAGATCATAAACTTGCTTGAAGCCAATTTATTATCGGTTCAGTGGTGTAGTTGGTTATCACGTCTGTCTCACATCCGTCATTGCGGATTTCAAAGTGTGTTGTAGGGGTTCACAGGAGGTCTCCGGTTCGAGCCCGGACTGAACCATTTTGTTGCCATTTCGTTCCCACCGGCACAATGGATTATGGAATCGCCTTATGGAGTGCGATATACAATCTGGAACCATGCAGGAAGTACAGAAGAAGGAAAGCATTCGTTGAACCCAACGCTCGGCCTGATGCCGACTAAATCTGTGCAAGGCATCGGCCTCGAAGCGCTTGAAGTCTGCAAGGATACAACAGTCCTTTGGAACGGAAAAGCGGAACTCCCGAGTCCGCTCACTGCTCTAGGTCTGTCCTCGATACGGCCATCAATTCAGCACAGCTGCAGTACTGCACACGCATTTAGCGGACTACCAGCAACCTATTCACGGTGGAGGTCAGACTCGAGGACGTCACCTGTGTAGCAATCCACATACCTGATTGACTAAGGGAAGAAGTCGAAGCCCTTGCGTCCCTCGCGAGATATCTCCTCCTGCCGGTATTCATCAGCAAAGCTCTTGAGCCATTCAGGGCTCAACGCTTTCCGCCAAGGTCCGCGTCCGTTAACCGCAAGCTCGTGGTCAGCGATGTCCAGTAGGTAGGAATGGAAGTTGTAGATGATCTCGACGGCTTCCTTGGTCAAAGGCTGTCGACCTTGGCGGACCACGTAACACTGCAGCGAGAACGTTTAGATCCCGGGGCATAACTTGAATCCCGGCCGCTCACTCACCGTCCCTGGTTCGTTGATCTGCCAGCTACCGGCGGAGACGTCTTCTGGTCAGTCGAAGCAATCAAGCCATCATAGTGGGGTATACGCACTGTATAGGCGCGAACCCGTCGTGGGGCTCTATGCGAAGGTACACGGCAGGTTGATTGTTCTCTTGAGCGGGGACGCCACCATGGATAGAGTCGCTGTATATCAGCAGGGGGTAGCCGCACTTCTCTGTCACGGGGCATAGCTCGCCCTTCGTGAAGATGGGATGGGAGGTGTTGAGGAGGACGTGTTTGAACTGGCTGGACCACGGTTGGTGTCGGTTGTCGAGTATTTTGATGCCCCAGACCTCGTCCGGACCTATGGGACGGCACATCGGCTTGTGTACCTTCCAGTGCGCCTTCTGGCATTCAGGAGACTGCAGGAGTAATACGTTGACTTCATGAATGTCAGGTTGGCGAACGCTTGTACAAGTACATACGCAGTAGACACCGGTGGCTCCATGACAGCCAGAGCATTTCTTAAGCCCGTCTGCGGGGACTTTTCCACACTTCGAGCAACGACTCAAGGGCATAGACTTGCGAAAGCATTGCTCAGTGTCATAAAGTCATGCGGAACGAGCCACTTACTTTGACAGATGACTCGAGGACGAGATGCCGGGTGTGTTGAAAAGCACAGGCCCGTGATGAGCTTACCGATTGGTATTTGCGGCAGTTGTAGAGGATGTCGGAGGTTCGGGCAGATTCTGGATAGTCCACAGATGCCGTACACTGTGGGCATTTTAGCCACAAGTCCACGAAATTATCGTGAACTCATCGTGAATTGTGACATAGAATCGCCTTTTATAGGAATTTATTGTCAAAGTTCATGATGTCTTCACGATCAGTTCCAGGATTTTTGGCCTAAAGGCCCATAGTGGTACTCAATGGGTTGTTAATGGTTGGTCACTGGGCCACAATGAAGTGGAAAGAGTAAGCAGCACAAGCGCGGCACCATGTACATATGTAGGCGGCACTGCGGCACAGCCCTCCAGAACTGCTGGAGGATCGCGGCGTCTCTCGCTCTGCATGCTTCAACTTCTCACCGTGTCCTCCCTCTACCCACTTGAAGGGTGAACAGTGTTGCAAACCTGTTCTGTTCTGACGAATCCACGCCACGAACATTCCATCGTCACGCGCGACGACCATGAGCGCAACGATACAGTCACGACCACTTGTCCCGCACATTCCGACAAGCTGTTCGCAATGTTCGGTCACTCTAGAGTTCCCTGTGCCATCACCAGCACCTCGACCAGGGACCTTGCTCAATGTCAGATGCTACAGCTGCCAGTTCATCATCACGCATGCGTTCTATCCTGCGCAGATACCGAGCCAGTATACGGAGAGGGTTGGCTCAACAGTAGGGGCGGGGAATGGGAGCGGCGCGTCATCATCACAGACACCGCGGAAAGGGAGGAAGATTGGGACGCAGGAGAAACCGTTGGAAACCGGGTATTACGACTTGCTCGGGGTCCCCGTGGACGCGAGTACAGACGACATCAAGAAGGCATATCGTACGTTCTCCTCCTTAACCTCTCCGCGCTGCCCTATCCCCTCCTTCCCTGGCATGGCTGCTTATGACGATCCCTGAGCACCATCTTTGCTCCAGGTCGACTTGCGATAAAGCACCATCCGGACAAGAACCGTGACGACCCGCATGCGGAGGAGCGCTTCAAAGAGATTGCGATTGCGTACCAGACGCTGTCCGATCCCGAGCTACGCCGCAAGTACAACGAGTTTGGGCCCAAGGAGAGTGCACCGGAAGGCGGCTTTGTGGACCCGGAGGAGATCTTCGGGACCATCTTCGGCGGAGAGCGTTTCGTGCCCATCATTGGCAACATAAGCCTGGCGAAGGACATGAAGGCGGCATTGCAGGAGGAGGCCGAGGAAGGAGAGGAGGTGCAGCGCGATTCGAAGGGTCGGGAGATACTGAGTCCAGAGGAGAAGGCGAAGAAGGACGAGAAGGCGCGCAAGCAGGCGGCGGAGGTGAGTGCTTTGCTCGAACATATCGTTGGCTTAGGTCTGATATTCGCCTATCAGAAAGCGGCCGCTCGAGCGGAGCGGATATCCAAGCTGGTGGAGAATTTGGACCGCAAATTGTCAATATTCACCGAGTCCGCCGCGGGTCCCAACGATCCGCAAGTCACGGAGAGCTTCCGGACCATCTGCAAGCTGGAGGCGGAGGAGCTGAAGAAGGAGTCTTACGGCGTCGACCTGCTTCATGCTATCGGCTTTGTTTATTCGCAGAAGGCGAAGCAGTATCTGGCTGCAAACCAGTCGTTCCTCGGCATGGGCGGCTGGCTGCATAACGTGCAGGGCAAGTACCACGTATTCAGCGAAACGTACGTGCTACTCACTTCGCATATCGAAAATTGTGCTGAAGAAGGATATCATTATGCAGTGTCTCGACACTTCGCGCAGCGATGGAGCTGAAGAACGTGTTCGAACAAATTCAGGCCGCTGAGAAGGCAGGTAACCTCACCCCGGAAGAGAAGCGACGACTCGAAGAGCAGGCGGCAGAGAAGGGTCTGCAGGCTCTCTTCAAGGTATGGTGCTTTCTTGTCTTCCTACATTCACGTAACTCATCAGCCCTCCGCGTACAGGGCACCAAACTCGAGATCGAGTCGGTGCTGCGTGAGACATGCGATCGGATCCTCGAGGACCCCAGTATCCCACGTCAGCGAGCGCAACTGCGCGCCGTCGCTCTGCAGATTCTTGGCGATGCGTACATGAGCGTGCGCAAGGACGAGGACGAGGCACAGGAGGAGAGCGAGTATGTGCGTGTGGAGACGAACAACAGCCGGAAGAGGGACTCGTTCCGTCCGCCGCCTATGTCCCCGAAGGCGTGAGCCGCCCTGTGTACTCGGGCCATCTGCCTGCTTCGGATAGTGTACAGTACCGTCATATGTTAGATATGTAGCTATATGCATGCCATCCGTGTCGATGACCCAAGTGGCGAGGAGCGCAAGTATTGGCCCGGTCCTACCTTACATGAATGCGACTTTAAGTTGGTGTCACCCGAATGAGGCCATGCTGGTCGTCGTGGTAATCGTAGCCAGGCAGCGCCGCGCACGTCGTACTGGCCGTCGATACTAAGGTCTAGTTAGGTAGCTGCGCCCCGCAACGCGTCGGTGGCGCGTCGCGTCGCGTTCAGACTCCGCCTGAAACCGTGTCTGTCACGTGGGGGATCCTAGGACATCTCGCAATGCACGCCCTTGACCAGTCCGCATCCTTGCATCTCTACCGCCACAATCGCCACTACGCTTTGTCTACATTGCCGCATACATCTCTATCTTCATGTTGTCTGACTGGGAGTCAAGCCTTACCGAGCTTTCGTCCGACGAGGACGAGTACGTGCCCTCGAAAGCGTCTAAGAAGAAGAAGGCGCCCCCTCGACAGGCGAAGAGTGAATACAAGGCGAGTGGCTCACACGCACTGGTGACAAATGTTGTGATTGATCTTACATGTGTGTCTACGCGTAGGTTACGAATTCCCTCAGACCGTACCGCACGACGACATATACCGCCAAGAGCCTGTACGGTACGTCGCGAGTGGGCTAGCAACTCCTGAACGACACATGTCAACGGCGCGGCCTTGCAGATCAGATAATCGACAACACTATACATCTCGATCCGGAGTATCAAAGAGGTTCGCGTTGTCGCGCATATACCACGTTGTTCATGCGAAATTGACAAATCCTGTCAAGACATCGTTTGGAGCGAAGCCAAGCAGTCCGGACTCATAGATTCTATACTCAGGAATTTCTACATACCCCCCGTACTCTTCGGTGCGTGGCAAGCCCATCATCTTTGTGCGCAGACATCCTGATACTTTGTGAAGCGGTCACGGCACATGATGATGGCAGTCAGACCCGTGTTTGCATTGACGGCAAGCAGAGGTTAACTTCAATACAACTGTGAGTGTCCTTTCAGTTCAGTGCTTCTTGTTTGCGTGTCATCGTTACCTCCCTCTGCCATCCGAAATGCGTCGAAAGCTACCGGGTAGTCGAGGCAGGTACGTGCCGCTATGCACCGTTTCATTCCACCACCCCGCCGAAGTGCTTTCAGCCAAGGGCATAGTCGACCAGATCTATGTATAGATCGATATTCACATGCAGTCGTATATGGTGCAGCTGCACTGGTGGCTGGCGCGTGACGTGCAAAACAACTGTCTGGTCGGTGTCGGGTCTTGGACTCAGAGTCCTCTGCTTGCTCCCGACCCGGCCAAGCAAGTCCATCTACCTGATCCTTCGAAACTCGTATCATGCTTGAATAGGTTCGCCACCGCCGGTTTGATGTGACATCTATCGTAGGCAGGGACCGCCACAGCTCGTACTATGTTTGATGCTCGCGTCTTCTCGTCAGCCTTTGCAAGGCGGCATGCGTGCTATCTGCTTGCAAAGTCTACCTACCGTCAACCGAGTATATAACATCCCATATTCTTACCACACACGCTCGACAGCTTCATGGATGGCTTGGTGAGTAGACTAAGACGGTCATGTTCAATGACTGACATATGCATTCCGCGTAAACCACGCCAAAGATACCTCGTGAGTCTGGATTCATACCGTCATCGCGTCTTGGAATATATCTGACATGCTCTTAGACAAGGACAAGTACGTGTACCGGAAACAGCGCACCATGCTGAGCTTACAGTAGGGTATAGCGTCACTAACAAGAAGTACTGGTACAAGCCTGCTGCTGGCGAGACCCGCTTGATCCTACCCAAGCCTCTTATGCAAGCTTTCGCCAACAAACAGATTACTTGCATTGAATACGATGGGCTGCACGATGACGAAGAGAGAGAAATATTCCAGGTAAGCGATTCGCACTACGTCTTCCCAGCATCCGCTGAGATACTTCGCAGCGCGTTCAACTTGGAGTAGCCCTCACAGCAGCTGGTGACTTCCGACCTTCCTGCATGCTCGGATGCAGCTGCTCACGCCTTTACGCTCTCAGAACGCATGCAGGCAATACCAGGTCCCTGGCCATCGTTGATACGGGAGGCGCAGGCAATCATCCTAGGCGACGGCGGGTTTGGCGAGGACCTGGATTGGGGACACGATCGCGGTAGAGACTTCCAGTGTCTGGCCACGATCATATTCCTGATTGACGGCCAGCCAACCACAACATTCCCCGGAGCTGTCAAGTTAGAGAAGTGGTTGCAGACAAGCAAGCCCGTGCCTCAGAAAACACGTAAGGCGGTGCTCGAGACGTTCCACATCTTCGTCGCGCTGGTCAAGGACAAGAAGTATAAGGTCGCGTTCCAGAAGCCGTGGCGGGTGTCGCCGGTCGAGTTCTCAATGATCGGCCTACTCATCTTCCTCAACAAGGACAAGTTCTCCTTCGTGCAACTGTCGAACGCGATCTGGCAGTTACGTGCGGATGTGCGGAAGTATCACGACGATGTTCGCGCGAACAGCAAGGTCACCAAGACTATGTTCGGTTTTCTGCACAAACGCTTGAAGCAGTCGAGCCTCCCGAGTGACGGGAAGGGTGATATACCTGCAGCGGTCGTCATCAGGGAGACGCTGTCTGAATCGGTGGACGATGACGTGGCGGAGCCCCCTCCTGCGCCGCCGAAAGTGAAGAAGGAGAAGAGGCGGAGACCACAGGAGTCGGAATCCACTGATGACTCCGAGTGCGACAAGGCGCCGTCGAAGAGAAGAGCATCGATGCCCTCTGCGGCGTCATCCAGCCGTGCTGGTGCTTCATCATCCAAAACACCAGTCAAGACCCCAGTGTCCAGGAAGGTCTCGGCTCCTGCGAAAGCCTCCACTCTCAAAGCTGCGGGTAAGGCCCTAGCCAAGACGGCCACAATCGCCCGAGCAGTCCCGCCCTCTCCAGCCGCGACGGCAGCTTCCACGACGTATTCGCAACCCCCCACCTCCACTACTATCAAGGTTCCATCAAAGGTCACCTCGAGAACAACACGGACATCACAAGCTGCTGCTGGAGATATGCTCTTTCCGCCCGAACCCTCCACCTCGCGCCAGCAAGTCAGTATCCCGCTTGCTGCTGCAATGAACCATGCGAAGAAGTCACCTAGATTGCCTCCGAAGCCGGGTGGTCAGGAGCCCGTGGTGAAGATGGAGGTAGACCAGAATCCGTCAATCCCGCATGGCTTCCAGGATGATGCCGCTATGTTAGTATTCGCGAGTCGTAGTCTCCGTTAGCCGCGCACTGAACCGCATTTCGCAGGGCTGTGGACGAGCCGGCCCAGGAGACACAGGTGCGTTCAGCCGACAGTAACATGGCATCGCTCCAGAGCGCTTACGTACTGCATTCATAGGGCCAGCAACAACAAGCGGCAGCGCCGACAGCCGTTCAATCAACCTCAGGGGCCCCGAACTCCACCACGTCGAACTCCCCGACTTCCTCCGCGGCGCGGCACGTCTCGTCGGGGATGACCCTGCCCCGTACTAATGCATTATCCGTCAACACGTCGGTGGTCAGCAACTCGTCGACGGCATCACCATCTCTCCCGGTTCCTCCGCCACCACCTCCACTATCCGCCGGGACATCGCCCAATGTAACGGCAAATGTTCCGCGCTTCGCTGCCATGACTCTGCATGATGCACGAAGCCCTCCGACCGCCCCGAGGAGCGACCGTGAGCGTCAACGGACGGGCGACGGTGACTGGGACATGGACCGAGGGAGAGACCGCGACCGCGATCGCTATGGTAGAGATCGTGGTTATGAGAGAGGAAGAAGTAGGACGCGGGAGCGCGGTAAGGAACGGGAGCTGAGGGACTGGGAGCGGCTGGACCGCGACCGGAAGGGTGGGGGTAGAAGCAGGGAGGAGGACAGGGACCGTTATCGCTATGGACGAGAACAGCGGAAGGACTGGTAGTTGGGAGGTATGTCTTGTGTTACAGTGTATGCAGCGACGTCGTAGACGGACGAAGAACAGTCTATCAAACGATAGGAAGAAGACATACCACCAGCCTCCGCAACCGATCGCACCATACTTCACCGTGAGTATCTGCATCGGAGAGACAGCCAGCAAGATGGGGGAAGCCAGTCCGGGTATGACCTACGCGCGACTGCGTAGTCCATACATATGCATGATAGGCGAAAAGGGGACGAGAAAGTGTATATAGAAGTCATTGAGGTGAGTCGCTCGCGCGTATACCATGAGATTCGTCTCTCAAAGACGGTTATCTGAGCGGAAGGGATATCTGAAGGTGGTGAAGCCTGCGGGAAATCATCCAGAGGGATCTCAACGACCCGCCGATCGATGTGCAGGCTGGAGAGGGATCACTGCTGGAGATCCGCATCCAAAACATGCGATCCCTATTGCTCGATTTGTCACTTGGTACTACACACCGAGGCGTGCGGTCGCATTCTTAACATCCTGAATGCGAGCGATCCGCGTCAGTGGGCGCAGCGTATGTCGTTCTTCTGCAAATCCTTGCCGAAGTACATGGGCGTCGAGGTGCAGGAAGGCGGATTCTATCGAGTGGCATGAGCAACAGCGAAAAGAAGAAGTCGCGCCGTGCACCATTCTCCCAGTTGCGAGGGACCTCGACGCTCTTCGTATTCAGTCTGCCCTCTTTTTGGCGAAGATATACTGTCAGTTCAGTGTGTGTATAGCCACGTATACCATTTGCGTTGTTCCTCTCCACGTGGCAGAAGCCTGACGGCAGGCTCAATACCGATATATCTCTGCAATAGTATGCACCATTCGCTGTTCCTACAGGCAGCTGGTGCATCCTGCGCTTATCCTGCGGGAGAATGAGCGAGGCTGCGATGGCCAAGAAGCGCGGTGAGGGCATCTGGAAACAAGTCTATACATAATCTGTTCGTGCTGGTGATGTACACATTGATACGAGGAGATTCACGAGTCTTGCTGGTCGTCCATATCAAGTATCTCGTCAAGCACGAAGGCGTTTACGCGGGCAAACTCCTCGACTTTTTCCAACAGGGTGGTCGCACCGACGTCTTGTGCATGATCCTTGACTGGCAGGACACGTGTGATGGTGATATCAGCGTACACCTTACTGAAATTCAGTACAAGATACGTACGTTCCAGGAACGTTGCAGGCGTGATGGTGTTGACAAGCAGAACCTCCGTCCTCTTCATGACTTCGCTGAGACCCCACCTATGCGCTAGCTGGAGGAGAACCAGCAGGCACTCGCGGTCGTGTGGGTCGTCGAAATGCCCCGTGTAAATGTGTTCTAAAGTGGCTAGTTGAATGTCAAAGGAAGCATGGCTTCAAGCAGAACATTACCTAGGATGAGTCGCACGGAACGTAACTCCCGCGCATCTTGTAGCGTGATGACGATCGGTTGCTGTGCAGAGGCCAAGCCACCCTCAGACCAGTTACGGTTAAATAGGTCGCGGAAGTATTCGCTTGTCGTGGCGAGCAAGGCACGGTGAGCCTGAATTTCGTCGCCAGGATCACCTTCTGGTACCTTGAACATGACGTCTGTCAAGACGCCGCTCACGCGTAGCTCGTCGAAGGACGCGCGGAGACGGGATAGCTCTTCCTCCGCCGAAGAGAGTATAAGGGTCGGGGCCTGGGGAAGCTTGATCTCTTCCGCGCCGGCGGCGAGCAGGAGCTTTCGGAAGGGATCCAAGAAGGCTCGTACTCCTTGCCGGTCGTCTTCATCGGGCACATTGAACATCATCCGGCCAGCAGCGCAAAATTGCCACGCATCTTCAACGGGATCGTTGACGTTCAAGAAGAGCCGGTCGCACCGATGAGTGCGCAGGTAGGGTCCGGCTTCTGCGACTCGCTCATTGAGGAACTCGTATGTCGCCTTGATGTCCGCAAGAAGGTCTTGGTCACGGGGATGGTTTGGGGCAATGCGGAGAGTCAAGACACGAAGATGCTTCACCTAAATATGCCGGAAGTGGTGGTGAGTCCACCGTCCATACGCTTCTGAGTAAGCCATGCAAGTGCAACCGATTACTCACCACTTCCTCCACCGTAGGAACACCGACAACCTCGTCAATCACATAGAGCCGTTTGTCTGGGGTGCTCGCAAAGAGCGCACGCTGTGTCCATGCGACGCTGGAGTATTCCTCACGGAGGACCTTGCTCGGGGGGACGAGATGTGGGAACGGTGAGGCGAATTCCGAGTCCCGGAATGCTGTAGCTCCACCACTTCGTCGAGATGCGTGCCTCGGAATGAAGGCGTACGAGTCCAGCCTCCGCCACCATGCATTGTTGGAGCCAACCGTCAACGGCAACTGTGAGCTGTACCACTTGAAGATTACGTTACAACGATCTCGGTCTTCTGCGCTCTCTCGGTCGGCGAAGTCTTCGTCTATGGCGCAAACACATGCCAGGAAGTTCTCGCCAGACAAGTCCTGGCGGAGGCCAAATGCGACCAGACCGTCTTCAACTTGGCGAAAACGGGTATGAAGGAAGTTCTGACGACGGTATTCGAAGGCTGCGCGGAATTCAGCGACACTACTCCTATAGATGGTGCGCGGATCGACGAGATCTCGATCTTCGTTCGGTATCTTGAGACCGTCAAATGTACCATTGTGACGGCTGAGTACGAGGAGGTCTTGGAGCAGTGTGTGATAAGTGGTGAACCGACTCATCGGGAGTTGAGGGGGGAAGTCCAGCTGCGCCGCAAATTCCGTAGTAGACATAGCCTTCACATTCTTCAAGCGAGATATCTCGGTGGAGTACTGAATGAAGAAGAGTCGGGAATCCCTCCCCAGGAAGAGCAGGACTCCGGGGTCTGTGAGTGTGATCCAACACGGTAGGAGCCGGACTAGAGGGTCGGTGAGGGCGCGGAGGACATGCGGACCGGTAGAACCCTTGCGGTGTGCTGTCCATATGGGCAGATGACAAGCGAAGTCGACGAAAGAGTCATTGTCTGCTTGCCTCCGCACGAATGACAGCTCTTGGTTGAGAGAATTCCTGATCCACTTGGCAAGTTGTTGCCATTCTTCGTAGCTCAGGGAGTTCGAAAACTTCTGCTCGAGGCCACGATCTTCCTCCAGATGAGCGAAGAACTCCATGACTTTCCTGAATGTGAAGTCAACAGCCCTCAAACGCTCGCGGATGCGAATTGGCAGGCCTGGCGACATGCGACCGGGTATCCGCGGGTCCCGGATAATCACCGCGCCGAGCTTCCGGAGGATGGTCGCAATCTCCTCGAGAGATTGGGGAGGAGCACCGAGGGCGGGGAGAGTGAGTGCATTGTCTAAGGATAGGAATGTATCCTCGTCGGCGGTGGGAATGAGTGGAAAGTCCTTCAAGCAATCCGGGTCGCGATCCTGATCCGGAAGAGTGTTCCAAAAGTGCCAGTATTCGAGGACCCAACTTGCTTGGACGGGAGATGCGTCTAGACGGGGAACTCGTGGGATGACATCCTCTATGAGTTTGGTGAGAGCGGATCCCTGAAGCGGTGCAACGTTGAAACCTCCGTCTAGAAGCAGCTCCTGGTTGAACTTGGGGTGTAGGAAACGGTGGGATGGGAAGAGCGGCCAGGGACACACTCTCCAGTGTCCGGCAAAGACGACAAGAGAGCCGCCAGCGCGTGTCACGTCTGCTAGGCTCCCTTTACTAGCGAGAGGTAGTAGAGGAAGTCCAATGAGCTTGTCATGAGAAGAGGAGATCTCATGGCCCACCAGATACTTCACGCAATCCTCGACCTCTATCGCAGTGAAAGCTCCGTTCCGGTATGCTGATAGGAACGCATCGCGCTTGTCAGCTAGAACGCGTGCCACAAACAGGGGATCGACACGGCGTGCTCGATCCGGAGAGAGCCGGAAGAGCTCAGCACGGACTGGCCTCGGTAACTCGACCAAATCGGCAGGGCCTAGTTGCAGGAGGAGTTTCTTGATAATCCTGGGCTCCCCGCCCCTGAACACCGCGGCAGAGGGGCAAATGCGATCCTTGGTGATGCTTCGGAGCAGTTGACGCGAGGACCCAAGAAGACCGTTCTCCACGTCACCAAAGAAGGCGTCGATGAACGCTCGAGACACAGGATCCGGATTATACTCTGTAATGCCCGGCCAGGGGATGGGGAAGTCATTGTCAGAGGTCCATCTCTCCACGGTGAAAAGGTAGAGTGGGGGCAAGATTGCAGTGAGCAGCCAACGGTTGAATCGAGAGTCGTCAGTCAGCGTCCCGTCTCCGTCCCATCGTATGTTACGTCTGTCATCCGCCAAGATGAAGGACGCGTGCACATGTACCGGTAACGCAGTCTGAATAGGCAGGGGGAGCGAAGCGAAGAAGTACGAATGAGGGGTATGAGAGCCATGAGAGCCTCCGACCAGTTCCCCGGCGACCGCGACGTTAACGCTCTTGACTCGATTCCTCGCGATGACAGACTTCCACCTCTGGTAGCAGTCCGGGGACACGGTGAAGCTAACCACGATCCATTTTGACCTCTGACAGACCGCATGTCCGTCTACGGCAGCGAGATCAAGGTACTGCATGTTATAGGGTTCTTCTTCGACCGGAACGGGTTGTCGATGGGCACGAATGGACCAGAGAGGAGTTGGCTTTCCGCTCCTAAGGGCGACGACCTCGGAGATGCCGATAAAGAAGAGCGAACGCGAAGCGACCGATTGGTACCGCATGAGCATAGCTTGTATGTCGTGGCTCGTAAATGACCTCTTTGATAGACTCGCACTGTGCGTAGCTTGCTCGCGAGTCCGCAGCGGCAAGCGTATGATCGTCTAGGAGAATATACAAGTGAGGATGGCCATACAAAATCATTGAGGGTATCATACTTACCCCTTTGTAGGGGCTATGCGCTGCTCGAAAACCGAATAGATCTTCAAATACTTGCAAGTGTCCAGGATAGATACTGCGACGTTGAGTCAGTGTCATGATGCGATAATCTGTCACTACTTCCGAGCATACTTGCGAAGGTTGTCCAAAGGCAAGAGATACGAATTTCTTTGGATATCTTCAGGAAGGAACCGTCCCGATGGGTCAAGGAGCAGGAGATAAGATCCCGAGAGAATCATGGCAACCTGATGAATGAATGAATTGAAGGATGAGCGCGATTCAGAGCATGCAATGTATACTCAATCCCACCTCTGCAAAGTGATAAAATGACAGTGCTCCAAGTCCGAACCGCCCAATCGTCGCGTCCCGATCCTCCTTTCCACCGCGTCCTATACGACGGATACCTCGGAAGTCGTCCTCACTGAACTGGGCGTCGTTGTGAATGACCAGGGCAGGTCCACGGCATAAGCTGGCCATGCTTTCGCACAGCACTGTGTCTGGGGATGCCTGACGCTTCTGTTCCTCGCCTGAGTCGAGCATAATGGAGAATCGTGTAGCACCAGCGTCGTCGGCGTTGGCCAAAAACTCAATGAATGCTTGCTCTACATCGTAGGACCTCAGGACGTTGCGGATCCGTGTTGTAAGATCTTCCCGCATGTCTTCCGAGTCGAATTCAAGTGGTTCGAGGTGAAGGGATCCTAGAGAGGGAATGCCGAGAGTCATGCTAAGAGACCTGCGGATCAGCGCATGAACTCGCACTCGAGACTGTGGCAGACGCAGTTGATGCGTTCGGGAGCCGAGGTCGTTGTAGAAGAGTTCGCTGATCGTGTGCAAAAGGCTGTCGACACCTGGTACGAGCACGCGAGCCCGTTGCTGCTCGGTAAGTGATGCAGGATCGAGAGCGCTCAGCAGCGCAACGCTTTGATGCACGACATCTTCCGGCTTACGCTCCTGACGCAATATCTCGAGCTGTACCAAAATGGCGTCGTTGGTGGGACTGGCGTTATCCGTTAGCTATTACGCGCAACGACCCGACACGGACGCACCAGGTTCCACAACCCATACGACCCAAAAACTCCTTCACACCAGGGCGAGCAGCGAGATCGAGGGAGATTTGCCCAAAGCCTCGCAGGTAGAAGATGATATGAAGACAGCGAAGCACGGCTGTCGCAAACGTCCATCGGAGGTGGGAACCCATTCTTTTGTATGGAGGAGGTCGACCAGCTGATTCAATTGCGACGGAGACAGACCGTAGTACCGACGTCCAAACTCAGTGATGAGCTCGAGAAGGTACAGAGGAAGTTCGTCGCCGCAGGGCTCTGAGAGCAATATACGACAACTGCTCCACTAAGACGTCGACGGGGATGGGTTCGTGCCAACCGAGCAATTTGCGTAAAGGAGGAGAACGGAGTGGCTCCGGCATGTCAAGCAACTGCCAAACGCGGTCGCACAGCATGCGCTGTGATGCGTCGCGCGTCTCTCGCGACGTCCGTAAGCCAGCCTTGGTGGGAAGCCATGCCAGCTTGTCGATCCCCGACACACCGGAGCTGTAGAATGTCGAGTCTAAGGTCTGAAGGAGCCGACGTGCAGCGTCCAGGCAGGAGACATCCTCCGTGCGAAAGCTCGTGATTCTCTGGCGAAGGTAGTCCGCGTCTAGCTCCCTCCGGAGGAGACCAAGGGTGGCGAGAGCGCCTGCGATCCGTGAATTCTCGCCCTTGTCGTCGAAGATCGCGTTGGGGTCTCCCGGGGGAATAATAGTAGAGATCGATGATCCGGGATCAACCACATCCTGAGGGGAAACGCATAGCCCGCTACGGACACGAACGATGGGGCTACTGCGTAGCTTTTCTAAGATGTCAGGACTCCGGGATCGTGGGTTGTTGACCAGGTGTTCGAGAACACGTAGACGCATCGCCGGAGGCTGCTTCACAACGTGCTCGACGTGAAGCTGCAAGAGGTGCTCCTCAGACATTGGATGGGTGACAGCGGTGTAGTCGATCTGCTCGAGCAATGGTCTTTCAGTGCCAGTGACGTGAACGAAGGTTGCATTGTCGATGATGGGCAGGGGGAAGGACTTCAAACTTGTCAAACAATACAGCTTGTTGGAGGTTCCAGGAAGACTGGAGGGATGCGATACGATGCCATTTCCTGCGAGATGATTGGCGAGGACGGGATGGATGGGTAGGCTGCGCAGAGTCGCTTTCTGAGGATTGGTCAAGCGGACGTAGATGTTCAAGTGGCTTGACAAACACTCCTGGAGTACCCTCGTAGCATCACCATCACCGCGGAGTGTGTCCAAGGGGATGCGCCGAAGGGCGTCGAGGAGGTTCGAGGGCTCAGAGATAGACCGGAGGATTATCGGATGACTGCGATGTAGGTACGCGGAAGGGATAGAGGCGTGTAAAAACTTGATGCCAATGCGAGCGAGGACAGCACGAGAGAGATCGTCACAGTCCGGAGAACAGGAGAAAAGGAAGTCGGTCGGGGTACACAGCTCGCCTGTAGTAGTAGTGGGAAGAAGGCGGAGGCTCCTGATACCTGCGAAGAGTTCCGCGTGAAAAGAGCATTCTTCGATCCACCGCCAAAAGACGCTCAGCCATTCCAAGGTTTGGGCCCATGACCAAGTGTCTCTGGACTGTGAGGCGGCTACCCGGACGTAGCGGTCGACCTTGGCGCAGCTCAACATCACGAGGTTGAGACGGCTGCAACCCTGGCTAACCAAACGCGACCCAACCGCCATCGGTAGGTCATCGAGAGCTACTGCCTCTGACTCGAATTGACCGAAGAGCTTCGCATCTTCCTTGCTGAACAAGATGAACAGCGCTTTTCCGCGACCTCGTTCGCTCAAAGCAACGCTGCCACCCTGGACAAGGGGGATGACAGGCACGTCTACAAGGTCTTCCAGACGGCCGTCACCCAGAAGGAACTCGACGATCGTATTGCACTCTGGGCGCGACATCGCGGAGAGTTGTGGAGCGGCCTGTCAAGGATGAGAGTATATCAGAGTACGGTAGCGGTAAGCAAATGAGAACGTACAACAAGTCTCGGGCGGACGGTCTCAGAGGTCAATTTTTGTGCTGGAGTGACTTCCAATAAGACAATGGAGACCTCGGGCGGCGGAAGGAGGATCGTGACTCCCGCCTTTGCCAGCATACGAAGCTGCTCCAGGTTGTCGTTCTGGGAGGCAACGAGTGCATCGCCTAGGGGGGAATACGTGGGCGCGTGGGAACAGGTGCTGAGTACGGGCCAGATTTTCGCGCTGCGATCGTGTGCCAGTTGCACTATGTCTCGTAGAAGATTGGTCCAGTACTTTGCGTCTCCGCTTGTGTTGTGCTCTCGGCGGGGCGGAAGCATCTGGTACAGATCCAAGGACAATCCACCGGACGCGATCGACTCCAGGAACACCAGCCATGCGCGCCGAATGATGGAGCTGGACGATGGCTTATTACATCCACCGGACGCGACAACCTCTAAGAATGCGAGCCATGCACGAGGAATGATGGCGCTGAACAGTAACTTGTTCCACGCTACGGCAAGCCTGTAGCGCAAAGAGCACGTTAGAAGGATACTCATCAGAAAGATGTGAGGAGAGCTTACGCATCCGCAGTACCGGACAAGATGGTCTCTGAAGGGTTCCGCAAGTTCTGTCGCGCGTCGGTAAGAGAGAAGACGCCATGGATGTGGCAAGGGAACCCTGTCTCGAGAGGGAGCGGGAGATAGGTGAAGAGACGCCCAGCCAGTTGCTGAGGGGAAGCGCCTGGGAACGCAAGTGCGACTTCAGGTCGAAGCTTCTCTCGGTCGAGCTCTTGCCGGACATGCGCTGCATTGTCGCTCAGATTGTTGGAGAGAAGGCGTACACACTCGTCCATGGGAAAGGAAGCGCGAAGGATGAACCAGTCGCCGGGGGACGGTGAAGACGAAGGTCGCACCGACGCATCGTACACCACCGTCACCTGTCTATTAGCCAGAGAAAACGTCGCGCTGGAATCGGAGTGCTGCGAAAGCTCCAGCGGCTGTGACTGCGCGGTGGCGGAAGCAAGAATGCACACCCGACCCGAGGCGTCAATCTCCCGGACTTCGATGGAGGTGAGATGGGAGAGGAAGAGTAGCACAAGATGGAGTTCTTGCTGGATGAAGTCGACGAGGAGATCGTGGATGTTATCTGCGCTTGGCTTCGCGGTACTAATGTGGCTCTCGCTCAACACGGTGCGCAGCGCGAGCCTCACCACCGTCCCGGGGTAGTACGTTCCGATATCCTCGCCAGTCGCCTTGCAGAACGGTTCCAGTTGGTCAGGATGTAGCGACGCCATGTTCTCCAACGTATCCCGCCATCCACCGTGGTCGAACGCCCATCGATGAGGATCGAAGATAGCAAGATGACCGCCGGAAAGGTATTGTGGATTGTCAGTCAACTACGTCGACGACGGTGAGCAAGGGGAATGAGGCGCCAAGAGGGAAGGAGGCGACGTACATGATAGTAGGCACGAGAACCGAGCCCGTGCTTGCCAATTTTCCTACACTCAAAGTGTCAAGACCGTGCCAGATACAACTCACGACCAAGCTCAACGTACTCCGTATCAGCCACTTTCGACGACTGGCTGACGTTGCGTATGGCATCCCAGTCCTCCTCCGAGAACACTCCGTCATTGCATGCTAGTAGGGCGGGACCTTGCAGGTGGGCCAAGGACTCCCGGAGGAGGGATTCGCGATTGTATGTTCGACGATCTAGGATGAAAACCTACTGCGTGTCAGCAAGGTCTTGGTGGGTACACAGGAGTACTCACTTGTTTTGTTGCCTTCCCGTCGTCCGAGTTTTGGATGACTTCACGAAACAAACCAACACTGAAAGGATAGCGCCGCAATATCGAGGCGAGGTTCGCCGTCAAGTCGACGCGCTCTCCAAAGTCAGACATCGAGGGAGATGGGGGCACACCATGAACGAAGGGTATCTCCACATCTACATATACGCCCACGAGGCACCGCCCATGTGGGACCCATATACGCTCAATAAGACAAGAGGAGCTTCCCCTATATCCCAGATACTACACGTGTTAGCCAGGCGCACGTCGACACTTACCGCAGCACAACATGGGCGCAAGGGCTTTATAGTAGGAGACTTTGGAGACAACCACGCATTTCGTACAAGACATGCCGTACACATTGCGGGCATTACAGCGCAACACACGCTAAACATCCATCAGATACGAACGCACTTTGTGGGACAACTTCACTCACCGACAATGACATTGGACACCCATGTTCCTCACGTCCAGTCTGGAGCTTTGAACGGATTCACAGCCGCACAACGGTAGGTTGCAGCTATTGTTGGCCCCCAGAACACTTGGTGTGGTTATACGGTCACATGGCCCATCCTGTCATCTTTGAACTTGATCACAACGACGGCGCGCGTATGTTTGACTCAGTCGATGATGCATGATGCTCCATATCTATGCATTATATGACTGCAGACACAGCAACATGAACCCGTCCTCCGCCACTACGGGCCCCCATCCCTCCGACCAGCGCTTATACCGATTCTGCAAGGCAAAGGTTGTGAGGAGAAATTGCATGGCCTAAGAAAAGAACGTACGCGAAAGAAGGTTGTTGAGCTTGTTGACACGCGAGGCGACGCTGAGGTCGATCGTCTTGTCACCGAAGTCCACAACGACACCACCGAGCACCGCAGGGTTGATCTGTACGACGGAGGATGTTGGCACGAGTCGCGAAGCCGCTACAAGCAAAAATAACAGTCGCACCTTGTTGGTGATCTTCAACGACTTGGCCTGCTGTGCAGCCTGCGACTGCTTCAGGAGCGTTTCGAGACGCGTCTGGACGTCCCGGGGAAGGGGAGCAGCGCTCGTGATGGTGACATTGAGCTCGCCCTTGTAGTTCGCGACGAGTTCATTGAAGCCCTCGATAACGCCCTCGGCCTCCACCAAACGGCCATTCTCCGAAAGGACGACGAAGAGGTTTTTCGTGATGTCCGAGACCTCCTTGCCAGCAGCAGCGTAAATAGCGGGAAGGCCAGCCGTGCGGTCGTTGGAGGACAAGGTGGGGTTGTGGATGAACCCGTTGAGCTCGGGAGTGGACTTGACGGCCGAATGGATCGCGTTGAGCTCGGTTTGAACCTTGGTCAACACCTGAGGCGACTTGTTGAGTGCAGCGGAGAAGACCGCGCTAGAGTACTTTTGCGCGATGGTGCTCGCGGCGCGGCGTCCGAGACCAGCGGAGAGAGCTGCGGAGCGGGCAGAAGCAGCGAACATGGCGGCAACTAGGGAGATGGTGCGGAAGGAGTGGTCGTCGTCGTGGAAGAGATGCTGCTCGTCGTCCGCTGCGTGCTCGTCACCGTGTCGGTAAATTCCGTAACAGCCATCGGCAATAACCGGCCGCTTGCAAGACGCTCGAGCACAACCGCGACTTGCAGTCTTGCAGTCTGAGGCTTAGAGTGCAGCGGCTTCGACGTTCTCCTCGACGACGATGGTCTTCCGCCCGTCCCTCCCGCTGCTCTCTTCCAAGCTCCCGCCCTCTTCGCGCGCCTGGCTTGCGCGGCAGTTCCGCGATCCATATGTCAAGGCGCGGCTCTCATCGCCCATGAACTATCGGTCGCGCTCCGCTTTCAAGCTCATCGAGCTGGACAACAGGTGGAACATCTTCCTCAAGGACGTGAACACGGTCATCGACCTCGGTGCCGCTCCGGGAGGATGGAGCCAAGTCGCCGCGGGGAAGCTCGGCTGGGGGACCTGGGACGCACCGCAGGCGCGTGTGCTCAGGCCCTCTCTCGCGCCGTCTGGGTTCGGCTTGAAGAAGGAGGTGAAGCGGGGCACGAAGAAGCGGACACCCGAGAAGGAGGCTGATTGGAGCGGAGGGGCGGCGGAGGCAGCGCAAGACGAATCCCAGGAAGACGTCTTCGAGGACCCTTTCCAGGACGATGCCACAACGCTGCCTCCTGCGGTCGGGCGAGGGCAGGTCATCGCTGTCGATTTGCTACGCATGGAACCTATCCCTGGTGTTAAGACCTTCCAGATGGACTTCCTCTCGCCGTCGGCGGAGAAGTACATCGACGCGCTGCTCAGAAGTAAGCCCGGGTCCGACGGAAAGGCGGAGGTCATCCTCTCCGACATGGCAGCGAACTTCACGGGCAACACCATTGCGGACACGAATGCCAGTATCGCTATTTGTGAGAGCGTGTTTGCCTTCGCACAGCGCCACTTGCGTACTGCTGAAAGTATGAAGAGACCGCATGGCGGCGCCCTTGTGTACGTATCCTCCTTTGCGATGACGAAGCACATTCGGTCGAGTATGCTGATGGTTCTCCACGCAGCTTGAAACACTTTGCTCACCCGGAAGCGGATTATTTCCGGCAAGAGGTTCTCGTACCCAACTTCAAGTCCGTACGTTTCGACAAGCCCCCATCCAGTCGATCTGAGTCTCGAGAGGGCTACTGGGTATGCTCGGGATTCCTGGGCGCGTCCTCTTAATTATCGGCCCTAGGGACCGCAAATGCATATCTCATAGGCACCATGCCAATCAGTATGTGCCCCCGTTCTGAAACACTCACGCAATGGAAATACTCAAGCTCGTACCAGGATACCACCAAACGAGGGTGTGACTTCACTCCCCGGCCACCACAGCCGTGAACTGCCCAGTAACGCGAGGCTGTCTCAGGGACTTGGCTGCGCTGCTGCCCGGCAGGGATGGCAGGGCAAGCAACTCCGCCAGCGTAGAACAATCTTGCATGCGACGCACGCCTCAGCGTGCCATGGAGCAATGCCACCCGCGACGCAAACCTCAGCATGTTAGGGAGCCAGTCCACCATGCCCGGCGATCTCTCCATCGGATAGTAGTACACCCTTGTACATATTCTGTTTGTCGATGATAGCATGCGCGTCCTATGCCTGTGCCTGTGCTGAGGCTCACTACAGAGCTGCGACGTCGGCCTCATCCTTTCAAAAGCCTCCCCTTATTGCACTGATGCAGCCATCAGTGGCTTGCTGTACGCTCTTCAAACACGAACGCTCAGCCAGTAAGATTATCCTGACGTCGGGATGATCAGGGATGGTCCCGAACCCTTCCCCAACGGGCCCGACAAACGCAATATCATACAAGTCACATTGCATATTCTTATGGTACACATCCGGGCTCGCAATCCGTGGTAACAAGACAAGGCGGAAGGGCGGTAGCCTAACGAACAGGCCAACGCATGTGGTACGGTGGGGAGATGAACATTATCCCCGCCCACGCTGCGCGATAGCCTAGGCACCGAAACCGTAGAGGGTACGGCCGGAGCGCTTGAGGGCGTAGACGACGTCGAGCGCAGTGACGGTCTTCCTGTGAATAGGTAACATGTCAGTATGAGGTCGTTGACGGAGGGTGACTGCAATAGGACTCGCCTCTTCGCGTGCTCGGTGTAGGTGACCTGCGTGAGAAAGGGACGATAAGAACACTGGCGGGACCGATAGCGGAGTCAGTGGGGGTACGCACAGAGTCACGGATGACCTAGATACACGCAGCACAGAGGTCAGCGGGGCCCGGGAGAGTGAGACCTCAGCGACGAAGCAGACGTACGTTCTCGAGGAAGATCTTGAGGACACCGCGAGTCTCCTCGTAGATGAGGCCAGAGATACGCTTCACACCGCCACGACGGGCGAGACGGCGTATGGCCTGATGAGGGGGTGGCGGAGGTTACCCTCGGCCTCGGATGCGGCACGGGATGGCGCGAGGAGAGCGACGACGTACCGGCTTGGTAATACCCTGGATGTTGTCACGGAGGATCTTGCGGTGACGCTTCGCGCCGCCCCTGGGGAATAGTGAAGAACCACCAGTCAGTACTTCATGGTAAAGCATAAGGGTGCCAGCGCCAGTCGCGGTGCCACTCGAACGGTATAGAACACATACTTTCCGAGGCCCTTTCCACCCTTTCCACGTCCAGACATGATTCAGATGAGTTGAGTAGGAGTTGGGGGCAGATGCTGAGGGTCGATGCCTCGAAGGTGGTGGTTGCGGGTCAGGAACGCGGAGGAGGCGCGGCGGTGCTCCAGAGTTCGCCCATAGACGCCCACAGAGCACTGCAAAGTCGGACTCGGAACCGGGAAGTCGATAGAACGTTTGTGTTCTCCGCCGCTCACTTTGACACTTCCCGCTACAGCATGTCTGCATTGTTCCCTGGGTACAAACAGGTCGAGACGTTCGGACCGGATGAAGACTACGAAAGCCTCGACGGTGAGGTTGAGGAAGAGGTGGAATACGTTACGCTCGACCTTGGAACGGTCGAACCAACCTTGGTCCCAAGTTCGTCCTCATATCGCCTCATTGTGAGTTGCTCGCCATTGCTATTAGCACCGGTCATGACAGTTAACATAGTTATGAGCAAAGGGTCTCGATACGCCCACGCCGTTCCTCCAGTTGTCGGGCACCATGCTCAAAGGGCAGCATGTGTCTTTGCTTGGCACAGAACTCCTTTTCACCGAAGCAACAGGTAAGCCACGAGATTCGCCGATGATGACGAGAATTGTGGAAGTGGAAGTCTTCCTGACTACCGGACCCCATCTCTTTCTCTTCTTTCACTTCTGTGACCGCCGCGATGGCCCTGGATGGGGAAATGTGCCCCTTCAAGGGAACTAGAGCAAGCCCCCAGAAAGGTTCTCATCTAGCCTGATAGCAGGAAGAGAACCTCTCTGAATGAGGACAGACTCGTGGAGGACGCATAGATGCGCCTTCCCACTGGGGCACAATTACTCTCGACGCGTGACATGTCTGCAGTTGTCCGGCGGCCCACCACCTTTTCCGAAGTGGTGGGCCGGTCGTGGAATTGAGTAGGCAGTGGCCTGGGCCGCAATTGTACAACCGGCGTGTTGACTGCGAAGCGATTCCGACCGTGGACGCAATCTGGAGTATATGAGGCCACTGATTGTCAGTATGATGACCCGCTTTCCTCACAAATCAGTACGATCGTAGCAGCCTGCGACCTCTGTGCATTCTTCTCTGTCATTGTTAGGTTGGTGCAGGGCCTGGTTAGATGAGGACGTTCGAACGAGTCAGATTTACTCCGACAGACACCCTGCGGGGCAAAGGAGATTTGCGGGTCACTGCTTATCACTCGGTGACGGGCTTCCCCCCGCCGTCTCCACCGAGGCAATGTCTGTTATGCTGCCGCTGAGATCAACCATGTCGCTTCACAGCTCCTCGAAACGTCGTCCCCAACGATTACCTGACGAAAACTCTCTTCCACAATTATCGTACATCTTCGAACCTCGCATTGTAGCGGAGCTCTGCGTGCTGAACCGACGTATCTTAGACGAGCATAATGAACGGGGAAAGAAGCCCTTAGTGCATGTTGCGAACACGGAACGCAGAATACGCTTCAAGGAGGTCGAGCTGAAGCCGAAGCAGGCGTCGGGCGCCGCCGCCGATGGGCCCGCAGCCTCAACTCCAACAGCGAAGTCGAGCAGCACCGCGAGGAAGGTGGAGAGACAAATGGGCCATGTGATGAGCGGCAGCGCAGGTCCGTCGAGGAGAGGGCGTGGAGGGAGGAAACGCGGCGCTTCGAAAGCCCAGTCTCGGGGCAAAGGGCGTGTGGAGGAGCCGCCAGACGATTCCAGCGTGCCTCATCCTACACACGAGGCTGAAGCTGGAGCCTCCGCGTCGGTGCAAACGGAGGCTCCAGTGCAAATGGACACGGCCGAGGGGTAGCCCCTCGGAGTGGTGTGTATGCCACAGAGTCCGCTCTCCGTGCTCGTCATTCAGGCTCATGTCGTAAGTCGTCCTGCCTGAATGTTTCCGACACGATAGCAGACTGACGGTGACTCCAGAAACAGAAGTGGGCGGATTTACCGCTTGCTGAACATGCCTCTGGGACCATGCGATTCACGGCCTGGAGAGTGATTCTCGCTTTCACACCAGTAAAATATCATTGATACTCATGTCACGGCGTTCTGATGGACTTCTATATCCCCCTTATACCCGACTATCCGTCGTCGAAAGCACAATGAGGGGAACCCCGTGGTGTGGCCGCTCTTCGAAGAGGAGGGGTTCTTTCATTTCCGCCTCTGCATTCGGGCCTGAATTAGGACGCGAAGATCCCCATGCCCGTTCCGAATCATTGGTGAGTGTCCGGTTCGCGATCTGGAAGGAGCGTCCTTGCGTATACCGTGCGCCAGGCTCCAGCTCGGTCCGGTGTTTCGCAGCCTGCATCGCACGTTGGACCTTCACCGTGTGCTCATCATGGCATCCTATCACTACAGCACATAAGAGCGACGGTGAGCACACCCACAGTACACGCTCACGGTGCCGGCGCATCCCATCCCCCCATCATCTTTAACTCTAGCGACCATAAAGCTGCCATTGCTTGTATCGCGCATCATGTTACCTCGCCCACATCCGTCGACGACGACGGTTGTCCCATTCTTCCTTGCGGCCGCCCACCATACTTCCTACGCCGACCCAGGCTTAGATGCCACCTCACATCACGGGTCGCAACGAAGGGTGAGGAGGTCAACCGACTACGTCTGCTTGCCACTACTGACTGAATTTGGACTGTCACTATGTCGTAGACCAGAGAAACCAGGAGGGGAAGATAGCATGACATGCAGCCTGGCAGTGCGGTTAGCTTGTGAGCGTCCACGCATGGTGTTTGCCTTCTCCGTCGCTGACCGCCAGTCGCTCAGGCTGCGGGCGCCGCACGCGGATTCCACGGGAATGTGTTCATATATCGTCATCAGAGGCTCGTCTGTGTAACTGAGATACGCACGGATGATCAACGTGCGGCGTTCAGTCGCAGATCAGGAGAAGGAAGTAACTCGTGAACGTAGGCCAAAGCACACTATCCGAGGGTTTGCTGATCGGTCCTGACGAGGGCAAATATGTAGTCGATCGTCTCCAGTGGAAGGCATAGTTGTCCGTTCGTGATGGTAACATGTACATCTGCCTATCCGCTGCGACTAGTCGTTCCGTGCGGGTCATGCCAGATGGGCCATGGACCGTGGACTCGGACCGTGCTATCGTGTAAGCGCTAACTGCAGTTGTACGATAAGTACAGCGGTTCTACAGCGGTTCATACCTTCAATCAGTATAGGCAAGTATCTGGAGACATAGACTGGCTTTTCGTTAGGTAGGCCTGGGCGCATGCTGCACTCACTGTCACCGGACGAACGTCAACTTCTCGGATGATACAGTGTACACTGACTACACTCACTTGGTGCTCAGCCCCATAATATGGTGACCGCACAGACTCCGATGATGGCCCCTGCGACACATTGATTCTCCGAAACCTTGACTACACAACGCCAGTGGCTATGCCAGGGCCGCCTCGATCGCACGTTTCTGTGTTCTGTTCTCCTCGTAATCAGCTACACGGTGAGCCATAAGGCCTGAGGCCGAGTCAGATCGATCTGAGCTGATTGAGCCTGCCAGCACGCTCAGTTTCTATGCACAGAGCTACTGACAACCGCCCTCACCGACTTAATAGAAAAGAAAGAAAAGAAAGAAAAGGTTGTACTACCTATTCTGCCGATGGACATGGCAAGACTCGACTCGTCTATCAGGCATATGTACATCAACTCCTTCTGGTTGCACTTCTAGGGATTCTGGGGTAGGATATGTCCCGCAGCTCCCCGACTACTGTAAGTACTTACTCATCCGCGGCCGCCTTATGAGGGGCTGACGCTCAGTTGGAGCCATGGGTGCGGATGACACAGAATTGGTGCAGGGATCCCGCTTGCGACATATCTTCGCGTGCAGCCCCACGTTTAGTTCCGCTCGGCCAGAAGTTTACACATGAATGTGGCCAGGAATTGGCTGACGCGACAGGGCTGAGCATCGGGCTGTCAGCCGCATATCACTCCACCAGTGGCATACCAGCTTCCCCGCTACCCAACTCTCTTCCTCTCGCCTCCGATTATCATGGCTTCGAATTCCAAGCCACATTCATCGCGTCTTTCCCCAGCGCGCCGTTCGTCGCCTCCCGACTGGGCTCCGGCGACAACTCCTGCATCGTCCTCGCGGAGTAGTTACTCGGATCCGTCTTCCCGCTTCACAGACGCGAGTTCAACGGTTGTCGGAGGTAACACCAGACGCGAAGACGCTGCCGATGAGGACGATGTCAATAGTGCTTTTGAGCGCGAAGCATACGGTATGCCCACAGGCGAGAAAGCCGATCCGTTTGAGGTCAAGATGGGTCCCGAGGACCGCGACAATCCACAGACATGGTCGCGTGCCTACCGCTGGTACGTCACGCTGCTGGCCGCTATCCTACTGTTTAACGCGTACGTGCATCTTCTGTACGTGTCTAGTACGCTCTGCTGATGAAGTCGCGTAGAACGTTCGCATCGTCCATCCCAACGGGCATTATTACAGATCTTGAGCAACATTTCACGTTCAGCCCCGAAGTCGGATCCCTCACCATCTCGATATTTGTTGTCGGGTACTGCGTCGGTCCTTTGCTATGGGGTCCTCTATCGGAGTACGTTGGGCGCAAACCGGTCTTCATTGGGACCTTCGTCGTCTACACCGGAATGCAGGTAGGGTGCGCGTTGGCACCCAATACCGGTGCATTGCTCGTCTTCCGCTTTCTCGGCGGGACATTTGCCGCGGCACCTCTGGCTAACAGCGGGTACGTATATTAGCGGGTTGTGGCGCTGGGCGTAGCTGACTATTTACACCCCAGGCAGCAGGTGGAACGTCCTGTAAGGGGGGATTCCTTGTACATGGGAATCCCCCCCTAAAGGGCCGCTCCCACCGAAGCACCCGCAGGCTTCGAGCCGCATTTGGACGCGAGCGTCACCGTCGTTCCCGTGCTTGCGCGCCGCCTCTCCGCCACCTATCCGCTGCCCTCTGCTGCTCCCTCGACCGTGTTCGTCCTGGAAGGTGGGCTGCGTACTGTACAGTAGGATAGCTGAGGCTTCTAGAATAATATCCCCGCAGTTAAAGCGACATACAGTAGACCACTGGTGCAAGGGCGGCATACCAACATCTTTGTTCCGAGGCCTATATGTCCCCATCTGGACAGTAGCGGTGGGCGCGCGGGCGAACCTCCGGGGGCACGTCCGTACGGAGCTCCACAAGAAGGCGCATCGAGATGTCTGTTCGGACGTCCGCTGCGAGTTTCTGCCTGATAGCGGCGCTTGATGGTGCAAGGAAGTGCGACCGAATAAGACCCGAATGCGGACAGTGACCGGCCTTCGAGCCGCGTCTACCGGACGAGCGGTTGCTGAAGCGAGGAGCCAATCAGCGGCTGTATAAGGGTACCACTGAATGTCAGAAATCGAAAACATACCCACTATGCAGTCCAGGTAGTGCTCTAAAAGTCGGAGAAATGCGGGAATATTGATATATGCATACATAGTTGAAATGAGAGGGTTTCTGCTCATGTCTGAGCAGAACATACACCTGGTGTCTTGAGATGCAAAGAGATGTGCTCTGAGTTCGCAATATGAGCTCCCTATCAATGGCTTCAGGCTAGATGTGTGCACATGAGGGTGTTCATAAATGTTCAGGTCGCTATATCACTTGCCTGTTAGCTGTGTCATGCTCTTGGAAGTTCGAGAAGTGTCATAGAAACACTTACTTGCCTCCAACTTATGTCAAACTCAGAAGGAATGCACTTAGTGTAGCAGACCTATAATGACCTCGCTTCCTCAGGGCTCATATTGGCGTCTTCCTGGTGGATTGCATGCTGCAGAGGAGAGACTATGGACTTACCTAAGTTACTGGCTAAGCCCAACCTCAAGAATCTATGTGAATAGATGATACAAGGGGGGAGGAGGTGGTTAGTTTGAGCAGCTCTTTCGAGTAGTAGCGCGCCTAGCAAAGCAGTGCTACGTCCGCGGATCTCCAAGTTGAAGGTCCACCTGGAGGTCCGGATGGAGGTCCGGATGGAGGTCCGGATGGAGGTCCCAGTGCATGTCCGAAGGAGGTCTGCGCGGACGTCGTCTTGAAGGTTCTTGCAAGTCTCAGCAGTGTGTTAAGCATGTTGCAAGTACGAGCAGTACTTTTGACTATAAGATGGTGCTCGAGCACGGTATTCGGAGAGGTTCCAAGGGCGGACGGTGACTAGCGCACAACAGGCGCTTGGGACGCCATAGGATGAGTGGCTGGATATGGTAACTTACCCAGCGCTCCGACCCGGAGCCGAAAAAGTCTATTAATACGCATTATGGACGTCCTCTGGGACGGGTCCTCTACGGGGGAATTCCCATCTACAACGAATACCCTCTACTAGGTCCAGTACCCTGCTGCCCTAGGTGACTATTTATAGAGCGGTTATTTCGGACATTTGGGACGCTGATACGCGTGGCAAGGCACTCGCCATCTTCACTCTTGCTCCCTTCGCTGGACCTTCACTTGGTCCTACAATCAGCGGATGGATGAGCGTGGCGGGAGTGTCGTGGCGATGGGTCTTCTGGCTGTTGACGTGCTTCGCCGGATTCCTCCTGATCCTCACGTTCTTCACCCTCCCGGAAACCTTCGCGTGAGTTAGCTTCCGTCCGGATCCTTCATCGTTTATAGTATGCTGATGTCTCTTCTCAAAGTCCGGTGCTCTTGGTTCGACGCGCGAAGAAGTTGCGCAAAGAGACTGGAGACGACAGATACTGGGCGCCGATGGAACGGAACAAGATGTCGTTGGGACACACCATCTCCCACATCCTCAGCCGGCCGTTCCTAGTCCTGGTGTATGAGCCGATGCTGATCGCCATCACTATCTACATGAGCGTACGTGGCTTCCGTGGTTCAGATATCACTGTCAGCATCTGACAGAGTTTGTAGTTCATATATGGGTGCATTTACCTTCTCTTCGAGGCGTTCCCGATCGTGTTCGCCGAGGGTCACGGCTTCAACGCGGGCTTCACAGGACTCACCTTCCTGTCCATATTCATTGGCGGTTGCCTGGGTGTGATCATCTACCTCGTCATCTTCAACCCTCGCTATGAACGCTCGATGAAGGAGTTCGCTCCCTATCCCGTTCCTCCCGAATTTCGCCTGGAAATCTGCATGGTCGCTGCTCCCGTGTTCGCCATTTCGTTCTTCTGGTTCGGGTGGACGTCGTACCCCTCCGTCTCGTACTGGGCGCCACTCGCGGCGGGCATACCCCTCGGTGCCTCGATTGTCTTCATCTTCCTCGGCTTGTTCAACTACATCATTGACGCCTACCTCTTCGTGGCTGCCTCCGCGCTGTCCGCCAACACGATTGTGCGGTCGTTGTTCGGCGCCGGCTTTCCCCTCTTCGCATCGCAGATGTACAACAAGTTGAACCCACAGTGGGCGTCCTCCCTGCTAGGCTTCATCGCTATCTTGCTCGGCCCCATTCCGTTCCTATTGCGAGCATACGGACACCACCTGCGTAGGAGGAGCAAGTATGCGCCGACCGGTCACTTGCCTATCACGCCCCCGGAGAAGAACGAGAAGGGCGAGGTTATTGAGTCAGAGCCTTGAATGGGTTGACAAACTCGTTCAAGAGTTTGTGAGGAGGTCATTATGCGGTGCGCCGCTTGCACATACGAATTTTTTACGATCTCCGGGTACATATGGACTTCCCGCCGGATAGAACACACATCCATACTAGTTTTCCACCCGTGGCTTTGCCCCGTGGCGCGTGAGCCTTCGGCTCATCGTTACGTTGCTTCGCCTGCGGCTCAGTGTGCAATAAGTATCTATTTCATTGAAGGGAACTTAGTGAATTCGTTGGCAGTAAGCCCCGTAGCTGCCCCCGTGAGCCTTTGAACACTTCAATGATCATGATTTCACCTAGACCTTGAATGGTTGAGGCAAGCTGAGTAAGTAGGGGGTCAGTATACTTAATACCACTTGGTGAAGGGCGGTTAATGTGGCAGGACTTGCAGAGTTGAAGGGCATTAGAACCCGTCAATGATGCGCACTGTGACCGATTAGTTACTGATCAGCCGGGGATAAGTAAGTCTGGGTAAGTAAGTACTTGTGATCAACCCATCATAAGTCAGTACATAATAAGGCATGGTTGCTCAAATTTTCTTTGGGCTCCCTATCTTTGATCAGGACTCTGCGTAACACTTACGGCGTTGACAGCGGGACGCCGAGCGGAACTCGGCGTAAGACAGTCCAACTCGGAGGCCTCGCAAGCTCGGCCCAGCACCCAGAGCGCCTCGCAAGCTCGGCGGCAACAGCGCACATGGCTGCCACGTGGGACCCCCCCCGCTGCGCCATTAGTTATAGATTCTACGTTGTATTACCTCGCCATCATTCTCGCTGTATCAATAGTCCTTTGTCAATAACGCAGAAGCTGTAGCACATACTTGTACTGGTCATATATACTCGTTCACCTTGGATGTGCCCCGTCTCGTTCGAGAAAGAAGGTGAAAGTCAAAGGCATGCACTCTTTGTGGCGCGCAGCCCAAGCTCAGCCACACACGCGTCTTGACGCGTGCCGGTCTGTTCTCTCAAACGGTGTTTCCTCCTCCTCTTCGACCACCACCATCATCACTACTTTCTACATCCTGATGAACTCCTTGCATTGAATCGTCTTTGGATCTACGCGATGGACTTCACCGAAATATACAAGCAGACTGCTTCGCTCGTATCCTTCAGTCCAGGAACCCATTTCCTGCTGACCGCCGTACAAGAACGCCTGATAATCCGCCGGTCGGACTCTTTCCAGATTGCCCGGACCTGGCTTGTCGACACCTCCCCTTCTGCCACGTCCGCAGCACTATCGACCGCGAACGCAGCGGGTCCGTCTTCCCTGAGGGACAGGGCAGGAGAGAGCTCATCGAACGCGTGGATAACGCATGCGGGCTGGTCATGCGATTCCGAGTACGTCCTAGGTGCATGTGCGAAGACGGGTGTGGTGTGTGTGTTCAAATTGCGCGATGAGACATGGAATGCGCGGATTGAGGCGGGATCGGAAGGTCTGGTGAAGGCGGAGTGGGCACCGGATGGAAGGACGGTCTTGTGTTTCTCGGAGTGGGGGGTGAGTGTACAATTCGTTCTCGCATACCCACTATGATGCTCATTTGGTAGGCTCGTGGTGCTCTAGCTCCGAGTGACGATATGGTCTCTGGTCACCGGTGCGGCAACGTACGTACAATATCCCATCCACCCTGATCGAGGTAAGGCCCACCTCTTGTATTGCCAAAGACCACACTCTGCTCCGGTGTACTCGCGCCCCTGGCGATTCCGCGTATGAGATTCAATCCTTATCGATGCTGACCGGTATCACTTCGCAGGCTATGCATTCCGCCAAGATTCGCGATACTTTGTACTCGCAGAGCGACATAAATCGAAAGATACGCTAGGCGTATACGATGCGCACGAAGCGTACCGCCTCGTTCGGGTGCGTCGCACATTCGGTACGCATGCACATGCGGCATAACAATGACGTTCGGATTGGACCCGGGGTCAGCACTTCCCATTGCCGACAAGCTCCCTGGCATCGGTATCGCTCTCTCCAACAGGAAACCACCTCGCAGTATGGGAGGGACCCCTTGAGGTATGCGCTGTCGCTTTCTCAACACTATCGGGCTGACGGCCCAGCAGTACAAGTTGTATATTGTTACCCTTGCAGGAAATGTCGTCGGGACGTTCTCACCAGAGCCGGATCCAGGCTTCGGCATTCGTTCAGTGGCCTGGCATCCTTCAGGGATGTTCCTTGCAATTGCTGGTGCGGATGACAAGGTTTGTGAAGCCTGAAGATTGTCAGACTATTCCTGTATCTGACATCTTCGGTGAACATAGGTCCATATACTGGAAAGCCTCACCTGGAACCCGATAGCGACACTGGACCTGGTAACGCGGATACCTACAGGCGTGGTGCGTGCATCTGGTCATCCCAGTTTGTGACGCCGGTCTTGAATATACGTCATGCCGACAGCACATCTGGCGAGAACCTGCAGGATGGCTCGAAGTCACCCATGGGAGAGGATTCCTGTCTTGTAAGTATCTGCATGTCGAGAAAGGCTCTTCGACTGATGTCTCCCTGTCGCCAGATGAGCGCATCCAACCCCCCTTCACCCTCCCGACTACAGCATCCCAAGTGCGGTCCAAGCCAACAAAGCCTCCGCTCGGCACGCGCTCCACCGCCGCAAGTACAAGCTCACGATCAGGAACCGGGACGACGCAGATTGCATTCAATACTTCCGGCAGTCTACTGCTCGTGCGCTCCGCATCGTGCCCAACTGCCGTACTTCTCTATGACTTTCCGCATGCCTCATCCTCGTCATCGAGCCCAGCTTCTGGCCGTATTGCAAGCGCATCTACGTCATCGTATTCGTCTCCGATCCCGTGTCTTCGGACTGTCCTCCTGCACACGCAGCCCGTGACATCGGCGCGGTGGAACCCAGACCCAGGACGGGCTGGACGCCTCGCGGTAGCGTGTGGCAGCCAGAGTGTATACCTATGGAGCGACGAGTGGGTCGTCGAGCCTGAGGTTGCCGGTAAATCCCATGCGGGGATTGAAGAAGATGCAGAGATCGCAGAGTGTGTTGGGGTGCCCGCGCGTAAGTGACCTCTGTGAGAGTCCAGCTGTGTGAGACAGATACTGATATTATGACGGCTGTGCGCAGAGAAATTCGAGACCAGGGATCTGAAATGGGCGCCGGATGGGAAGGGAATGATTCTGGTGGACCGGGAGACGTTTTGCTGTGCTTTCGAGGTAGAGGAGGAGGGCCAGGAGGGAGAAGGATTGGACGCATGAGGTACGAGTGACGGCGGCCGCGATGTTCACGCTCACATACTCACGTTCCTGTATGTCCAGGAAGGCTTGATGGGGCATTACGTAATGTCATTTGCACCCGCAGTCTGTCGACTTAACCTCTATTCCTTTGTGGGATTTGACACAAATTATCATGAGAGAAAGGTTCCAAGGCCGCGAGCGGTTGCCAACAACGCGTCGGAGGACATGCAGTCTCCAGTTACGTCTCTCCTCGCGATCCAACCCAGCCGACACAGATTGTATTACTTCTTGCGTCAGGGAAGGACGTGGTGCGTCCCAACTCCGCAGCGTCCGAACGAAACAACCCACTACTGTACCTTGGAGCCTCAGTACGTCTACATCGGCGGACTTCCGCGAAACGGATACAAAGTGCGATACTCGCAGGTGATCCTGCATGACGAGGATGATGAATCCTCGTTGGAGAAGAGCCCTAGTCGTCATCCGAGGTACCTTGTGTTCTCCCGTCTGCGCCCTCAAAGTCTGGTCTCTTCTCACATTGTCCGCACGCCGAAATGACTGGCTTCCTTCTCAGCGACTTTTCACCGTACCGTCCAAAGACGATCTATTTCGATAGGCAAATACCGCCCCCGCCTCCCGGATATGTCCTGGAGACGCCAGCTGTCGGCTGCGGTGGCGGTTTCCATACATGATGTATGTGCAAGATGCTTTTCTATGACAGATGAATCCGACAATGACCATCTGGGTGCGCGCCCGCCGATTACAGGTGATCTCCCGAGGCCGTCTTGGACAAGCTAGCGTCTCTCTGCGCTTTGGCGTTCCTGAGGGACGTCCCGAAGGTCTTCGAACACTGCCAATAGTGTCCGTGAAACTTTCAATTTTACCTCATCAGCATGTCCGCGGAAAAGCGGAACCGCAAGGGGCGCACATTGTCCGCATCGGCCTAGTCTACTGGAGGGCCTATTGTTACAAGGCTGGAATGCTCCTCCCACAGTCCTCGACCCGCCATCACATGCCAGAGAAACATGCGGTCGATGATCACTCGGAGCATCCGCCAGCGAGGTACGCGATACAAATCATGACAGTTCATTCTGCTGAGCACGGCGACTGTCCTCGCCCGGATCTGAGATCGCCGTGTTGAAGCTCTCACCCATTCAACGAATTAGGGTACTTTCTGTGTCTTTGCTGTCGAACTGAACTCAGAAACGGCTGCGCGAATGTCGTTTAGGTTTTGCCGCAGGTGCGTCCTGTCGACCGCGAGAGCGGCGAAGCGAACACTTTGACGTGTCTTGTGCAAAGCACGAACGGGGATTTGATACGGCGGAAATTAGTATCCGTGAAGAAGACGACATATCCTTTCCGGGTTCTCACTGTGGGTTCCGCCGACGACATATAAGTTCAAGTGGGACGCGGCCGGAACGACAGACACGAAGTCTCCTGCTACCACACCAAGCATCATCAGTATGATCGCCCTCTCTATGCTCACTGTCGCGCTCTCCGCCTTCGTTGTAACGATGGTGCGAGCGAGTCCGGTGATCACCCCCACCCCCGCCCTCGACTTACCTTCTATCTTGCCGACGGGGCCGGTGTCGACTATTGGAATCGCTCAGTGCTTGGCTACACTCCAGTGCTGCCAGACCACCATTCCGCTTCCAGTAATCCCGGCGAGCTTCACGTCGCTGTTGCCAGTCACCCTGCCGGTCCCAATCCCTACTCTCGGCCCTCTCGCTGGTCTCCTATGCTCCTCCGCTACGGACCTCAGCATCATTGGGAATCAATGGTAGGTCCTATCAACGGCCCGTCACTTGAGACATAGGCTCACGACCATGCGATTCGTAGCTTAACCGGAGGCACGCCCGTATGCTGCCAGGAGGTTCTTCCTGGTACGTGACATCATCGATACATGTCGCACATGAGTAGCGATCGTTGAACGATCGTTCTTCTCCATGCACAGGCGGTCTGCTCGCAGAGGGATGCGAGCCAGTCGTGAACGCCATCATACCTACGATCCCCATCTCGCTGCCCTTTCCTCTGCCGACGTCCTTGCCGATCACACTCCCGGGCCTCCCTACCTCGCTGCCAATCAGCCTCCCTATCCCCTCTTTGCCTACGTCCTTGCCAATTTCCCTACCGACTTCTCTCCCGATCTCTCTACCCATTTCTCTCCCGTTCCCTATTTCCTTGCCTCTAGGCGGGTCGTCGTCTGCTGCTCCCACGACGTCTGACCCGCTCCCCATCTCTCTCCCCACATCCCTGCCCATCTCCCTGCCCACGTCTCTTCCCATCTCTCTCCCTATCTCTCTCCCATTCTCTCTGCCGTTTGGCCTCGTCGAATCTTCGGCCGCTACCCCTTCCTCTTCTGACCCGCTTCCCGTTTCCCTCCCTACCTCTCTCCCGATCTCCCTCCCGACTTCTCTCCCGATTTCTATCCCAATCTCCCTTCCGACGTCGCTTCCAATTTCCATTCCCATCTCTTTGCCCGGCGGCGAACCTTCGTCCTCTGCTACGCCCACGGCGCCGACGACAAGCGCGCCCCCGGTCTCGGTGCCCACGTCAGTGCCCGTGTCGATCCCGACGTCGCTCCCGATTTCTCTCCCTACGTCTCTGCCGATCACGCTGCCGCCGATCCTTGGTGGTTTGCTCTGATCAGGCATAGGCACGGCACTGGTATCTCACGGAACAGCCGCACGAGTTCACTGTCTTGTATGAGTTCTTGCATGACCAGTTCGAGTCGATATGTGAAATGTGTACATGGTGGGAGTATCTCGTCTACGATGTATGTTCGCGAATGAATCGGAATGCCTTGACTCTGATGCTCGACCTGGGACATAAGTAAGGCGGAGTACGTACGAGTCTCAGCCTCGGAACGCTGTCGTTGCGGATGTGCGACGTCGCGAGTGCGAGTTTGCATCGGGCAGCGTCTTTTAGTAGTATCGTGAGTCTATTCGCGAGCAATCTATTCCTAAGCTGGGGGTTTCCCTACATTCTACCGAACGAATCTTGGTTGTTACGGACGACTCTGCGGCGCCAGTGTCGAGGCCGCGGTTGCAGTGCACAATATGACTATGGGCGCCACGCAAGTCCACAGTTAACTGAAGTGCTAGTGAACCGACTGGACGCGGCCCAGGCAAAGGTGATATTTGTGGCTGTACTTCACGAGCTCGGGGAGGCTCGGGGTACTACTACAAGACCTCAGACGCGGTACTTCGCTGACAAGGGTGTAGGGAACGGGACTCACGATGTGGTGCTCAGGGGCTGGTGAATGGCATTTATGAGTTTGCTGAACCTGAATTTGTGTGCTTGCGCGCGACGGTTGTGGTTGAGGCAGTGGCCAGTTATGGAAACCGTAGCATCATCCCATCAGATCCGATCGGTCTCACCCTCCGCGGCGGTGCCGCGGCGGGCGAGGTGCTCCCCGCCACCGCCAGCAGTGTCCCTAGCAAGTACTGAGCAACGGGGTCACACCCATCTTTGCGGGAACTCACGTCGGTGCCCCATCTGATATCCTGACAAACTTTACCTGTGCATGCTCCCGAGGCGTCCGGCCTGAATCATGTGCTCCCCAGCGATGCGCTGGCCTGCCAGTGTCGCAGTCCAGACTGACACGAAGCTGGGAGCGGGAGCGGAGCAAAGTCTTCGTATTCTCATTCTCAATTCCGCGAGTGACATTTAAAGCGGTTTAGCGTAGGCGAGACAAGTCCAATCGCGTCGGGCGGCGGTGACAGTGCTGTCTGGGAGACTGGTACTTAGTCTCGCCCCAAAGCTCTGTAATTTGTCGTCACGACTGAGTCGCAGTGCCATAAGCGAAGCACAATATGGGCTGCGTATCCCATTATAGTTAGTACTTAATTGGGTGTAGCGACAGTGGGGAGTGTTGCCTGGTGAAGCCAGACATGGAAGCTCCAAGGTTGACGGCAGTCTTCTGAAGTACATGTCAGTTTACCAAGCGGACTGACCGAATGGAGATACTCGACAGGGTGATACGTCGCCTGAGAACTCTTCCCACGTCTGCGCTGGAGATCTTGGAAATCATCATCGCGCCAACTGGTATGCAGAAAGGACAACATGCCGGACCCGGCTGCGAGTCATCCACGTTCTAGTGCATGCTGCGAAATACAATGTGTGAGAATTGGAGCGAGATTACTTAGAGCTTCCGCAACATGGATACCCTTCCAATCCGCGGGTCACCGAAGAGTTGTAATATCTGGCTTGATCCTCTGACATGTTCAGTGTCAATCCCTTCTGCAGTGGAGATGGCGAGAGATAGCGCGTGTATGGATCGTTTTCGAGGCGGCGTACGTACTTGTCGGGGCCAAGAACCCTGGCCACCATGCGGTTGATCTTCTGCGCCGCAAGGTCGTGCACTTGATTGGCCGGCGCAATAGGAAGGACTGATACAATAACGTGTATGAACCGCCTGCGATGTGGGCAACGTGGGTTGCATGCTAGAGAATGGATAACTGAACTGGTAAGTACGAGTACATGCGCCTGCACTTCTAAAAGCGGCAAGAGCTCGGGCGGAGTCACAGCAAATATGCACATATCGCCGAGTGATGAATTCTCCCAGTCCGGGAGACATTGAGGAGCAGAGTCGTCAAAGAGGAGAGGGACTGAGAAGGAGCACTACGACTACTACATAGGCGCTCGAACTGGCTGCGATCTTCCCACGGGTGTTGCGTTTGATCCTGTACGGTTAATCCGAGGCGTAGTAGTCAACTACTTAGCCTCACTCGACGACGTACTGCGTGCAGGGCCGATGCTGAGGCCCCTCGCCATTTCTCCACGATTCCGCGCTCTCCTAGTGATGCCGGTGTGTCATATGTGTGTCACGTAAAATTGTTTGTTCTATAACCGACCGCAGGACGCGCCCTGGCTTCGTGCTAGGATTCGCTGCAGACCTTATCCCCCGGCGGTCTCGACCCTTCTGACCTTTTACGCAAACTCTTCCGTACGTCCGGCGACCCACGGTTTGTCAGATCCCTCCCAGAAGCGTACGGCAAGCTTCTGATGGCGTCCCAACGAAGCACCGCTCGGACTCGGAATAAGCACATACGTGATGGGTACAAGGTGATAAGAGCCCCGTTCGAGGTCCACCAAGTCTCTGCTACGACCCCTTCACGACCCACCCACCCTTGCCGTACCACAGGTGAAGCCTTCAGCCAGTAGTCAGCGCTCGAGCTGTCTTCGCGCCTCGTACTCAAGGTCGGAGTCCGACCCCACCTCCCTCCCTGAGACTATATCGGAATAGGCCGCTTCGTTCCGAGCTGCCAAAAGGCTAGATGATGGTTGATGAATCCCCCATCGAATCATCCGCCTCAACCGCGTCATCCCCCGCAGAGACTCTCGCGGACGGTCGCGTTACACAGAAGTACTCTCCTGCGCGCCGCTATGTGCTCCTAATTGTATTCTGCCTCTCACAAGCCCTTGATGCGTACAATGCTGCTGCACTCTTTCCCGCCATCCCAGCTCTCGTCAGCGAGCTGCATTTCACGGAGGCCGAGTCGACCTGGATCATCAGCGGGTTTCAGCTTACTTTTGCGTCGTTCCTGCTCATAGTGAGTGCGCCGCCTTTCTTCTGTGGTGACCCCTGTTGACACGCTGTTGTGCAGAGCGGGCGCATCAGCGACGTATACAACCCAAGTGAGTGCTCTAAACTTATCTTACGTCAGTCTGCGCCGCTAAAGCACTCGGAAGAATTCGCGTTCATTGGCGGCGTCTTCGCGCTCGGTATGCTTTGTCTCGGCGCCGGGTTCGTGACGGATAAAATTGTCTTCATCGTCCTGCGCGCGCTGATCGGTATAGGTAAGGACCAGTCCTCTGCGTGTCTGCTCCATAACCGCTGCTAACTGTATGCCGCTTGTGCATCATATAGCGGGTGCTATGACCATTCCATCCGCCCTCGCGCTTCTTGTCGACGTCTTCCCGGAGCCTACCGAGCAGGCGCGTGCCATTGCCGTGTTCGTCGGCTGCGGAGGTGTCGCAAACTGTGAGTTCCGAGCTGATTTGCCCTGCGGTCAGCTGCGGTGTATCGAACATGGAGCTTAACGATAGTCTCTTTTCAGGCCTTGGGCTGATCATTGGCGCCATCTTCGTACAATTCGCGTCTTGGTCGTGGGTATTCTGGTCCATTGCCATCGTGTCCATGCCGGTTGCAGCTATCTGTGTCTTCCTCATTCCGAAGCAAGAGCCCCGCATGGACGATGCGGCACTCGGCGGCCGCCCGAGATGGAAGAGCCTGGACATACTGGGAGTCACTATTCTGACAAGTAATCCTTCTCTGCGCTTACAGCTGTTTGCAGAGGTCGTGGCCAGACGCTGGTTGCACAGCACGCGTTGTGCACGGAAAATTCAGAAATTCAATATATCTGAACGACTTGTTCGCATGTCCTCTCTGCCTGAGGCGACTATGTGAGGCGTGTACAGCCCATACGAGCATTTACGAAGCGTTACGATGAGGAAAACGGACTCTGAGCAAGTATCGCGCTGTCGTTTATGGGCGCTTACTATCGACCCCAGGGCCTGTAGACATTCTCCATCCTCACACATCGAGAGCTTTTGCAGCACCTTTGAAATCATCTCAACATATTTCTATGGTATATAGCCATGTCATGTGTAAGTTTGGTACAGTGGGAGGGGTTAGAAACGTCCTAAATGGACCTGCGGATGAGTAGTGACCTGGCATTGCTATCTCCGCATTCCGAGTACGCAAGGACTCAGAAAAAGTTGGCGCAGGCCGGGGATGCATACTATGGCATGATGGGATGTTGTAGCATGTGTCTACTGGTGTCGTTGAGCAGCGGACGGATTTCCGGTATTTCTTGAATTTCCCGCGTCAAAAGTGTCTGCGCGTCAGTCGGAGTTGGGCGGACACGACTTCTGCAAACAGCTGTATACTGGGATCACACGGAACGCTGACTCTCCCTTCTCCCAGCCGCCCTGATCCTCTTCATTTTTGCCGTGACGTCCGGCGGCACCTCGGGCTGGAGTTCGGCCAGGGTTCTCGCCCCGCTCATTATCTCCATTCTCATGGTAGCCGGGTTCTTCTACTATGAGACGACTATCCCGGAAGACTGCGCCGCGATTCCGCCACGCACTTGGTTCCTCCCGAACTTCCTTGTCCTTTTCTTTACCGCGCTCCTGCCGTACTTCTGGTGGAATGTTATGTTCACAATATCCACGACGCTGTGGCAGAACGTCTGGCACTGGAGTGCGCTCTCCGTAGCCATCCATCTGTACGTATAATCAGCGCGAGCTTGAACCTCGAGAGTCGAACGCTGATTGATGGAATTATTACTTTCAGGATTCCGAACGGAGCACTCGCGTTCACAATGAGCTTCACGGGCTCGCTGTCTCACATCTTCAATCCGAAGTGGAACATCCTCTTTGGCGAAGGCCTCTGCATCATCGCCACTACGCTCTTTGCATTCGCGGACGGCCCTGAGAAGTACTGGTCCTTGATCTTCCCCGCATTAGTCCTTGGTTCAGCAGGCGCCATGCTCACCCTTACGCAGACAAAGTGAGTCCTTTGCTCTTCTGCCTCTCATGGCTGCGTACCGTACTTATCGCGACTTTGCACTACTAGCATTGCGATGTGCCGCACGGGTCCTGCATCGATGGCAGGCACAGTTGGAGCCATCTTCAATGGCTCCCTCCAGCTCGGGACTGCGCTGGGAATATCCATTGTCGGGTCGATCGAGGTGAGCGTCGAGGCGACCCATGGTGGCTCCACGTCATACGCTGGACGCGCGGCGGCGTTCTGGTTCCTCCTTGCGTTCGTCGGCGTCGAGTTTGTCTCGATGCTTGTGTTCTACCATATCAGCAAGGAGGGCACCGCGGTCACAGATACTCGAGGGAAGCCGGCCGGGGAGGTCGAGAAAGTGATTGTCGAGAAGAACATCAAGTTTTCTGAGGCGGAGGGCGAGCGCACCCCTGCGGTCGAGCAGCCCCAGTTCATCGTGGACGCTCCTGAGGGTCATGTCAAGGTCAGCGAGGTGCCGCTAAAGTGACATAAGTGTTATGGAGGAGCTGTGACGTCGATAATCTCTAGATAGACGATCGAGTGATGCATGTATTCCTGGTTCAGTAGTCTCCTAAAATGTAACAATAGGCATGGTTTGGTGATACATCCTACGCATGAAGTGCGAGCTGCTAAGTACTTGGTTTATAAACGACAAGACAGAGAGGGCATGAATGCGGTGTGGTCTACGAAACGTCCAGGGATTTAGTGCGGGGAAGAGGCGCTTCGGACTCGAGCCATGGTGACTTTGGGTTTGTTTGGGTTGGTGTCGATTGACAGTCCACTGCTGCGAGATCTACAGAACATCCTCGGTTCTCGTTGGGATTAACCTGTATAGCTGTCAGAGGTCCGGAGGGCTGTCAGTGAACGGCGAAGCCAAGCAGTGGGAATAGACGCACAACTGCACCAACCTGCGGTCTTGCCACGCGCTCCGCATGAGACCTCCTCTTCGGTTATGTCTGCTTCCTGAACGCATTGAGCGTCACGTACGTGAGACAGCCACAGTCGATCCCTGCAATTTTCCTGCGTTCAATATCGTGGTACGGTGTACCAGCGTAGTACCCAAGTTTAATGTTCGATCTGTTCAGGGATTGATGTATCGCTCTACTCGCGTTCAATGACTGTCAGTCACCCCTGGAATAAGTATCGTTGAAACCTGAGGAAGTCGGTATCTCCGCTGTGCGCAGTTTCTGATGGCTCCCCAGCGAAGAACCGCTTGAAATACGGATCGCACAAGGTCGGTACTACTACAATGTCGGAGCCTGCCTTAGCGCATCCCGGAGGCGCAGCGGAGAGTTCGTGGAGTCCCCATTCAAAGCGCAATTCCTGACAATTAAATGGAACCCTCTCGAGTTGAACCAGGTATCGAGGGATTGCTGTCATCGGACGAGGAAGCTGGTTTGCGAGGACTCGGACGAACCGCCACTTGAACTTAGCCGCTCTTCTACCTGTCGCTCTCTGCCGGCCTCTTCCGAATCTCCCACGGGCTCATGCTGCCCGAGTCCCGCTTGTGACCACCCTCACTTTTAGTTACCACCTCCTCTCAGTCATCTCTTTTCTCACTCTTTCTGGTCTTGAGCGACATACTTGGATGACAGTTGCTGTTGTAATGCCAGCCACCGTCAGGACTTTCTTCGTTCGGTCACGGTCCCACTTCCTCGAGCGATGGCTACACAGGCCTACCTACTACCGTTCCAGGATCATGCTAGTTTGCCGGAGCCGACCTCGCCTCGTGGTAAGCTACAGACCTCGTGAGCTTGAATATATTCATGCTCATGGCTACAAGTTGGCTTGCTTCGTGGCCATCCGGTTTCAGAGCTCATTCGGACCATCGGGCACACCCATCTCGCAGTCGTCTGACCAAGTATCCCCCAGTTCACTACAAGTACTCGTCTACTGCAGACTTCTGAGCAAGAGGACCTCTGCGTAATGGATGCGGAGCGATTGAAACGATATGCATGCGACTCAGGTCAACACACTGGTGAGGGGCGCTTGGGGCGGGTTCTCGGTCTCACCACTGGTGAGAATCGAAGGCATTACGGACGCCCCGACTAACGTCGCGAAAAACGCTCTTTGATAAGAGCTCTCATTGAGGTCCGTTGAAGTCTTGTCTGCGACCCTGCTACGGCCACAGCTCACCCATCTCTCCGTACGACAGGCTAGGAGCGTTCTGCTACCTCTCTTTCGCTTGCGCCGGAGCAACCCAGACTCTTCTGTGCAAGGCTTTGCAACCTACTCTCTGCCCGGAGAGTTGATAATTAGTCGCTCATCTGGTCCTGATTGGGAGCATGCTTACCCCGTCCTCCGTCGACCCTCCCGCCTCGAGCGGGTTGTCCCCCGCATACACTCTCCCCGATGGTCGTGTCCCGCAGAAATGCTCGACCGCGCGCCGCTATGTGCTCCTGGTCATGTTCTGTCTCGCACAGTTCCTGGACGCATTCAATAATTCTGCGCTGTTCTCCGCCATCCCGGCCCTCGTCACATCGCTCAGTATGAATGTGGCCGAGTCGACCTGGTTGATCAGCGGGTTTCAGCTCACATTCGCGTCATTCTTGCTCATAGTGAGTGCGCCGACTCTCTGAGTGGACCTGTGCTGACACGCTGCTCCGCAGAGCGGGCGCATGAGTGACGTGTACAACCCGAGTGAGTACTCTCGAGAGCTTTACGTGAAACCAGGCCACTAACGCACCCGGCAGAATTCATATTCATCGGCGGCGTTTTTGCGTTGGGTATCCTCTCTCTTGGCGCCGGATTCGCGGCAAGCAAAATCCCGCTCATCGTCCTGCGCGCTCTGAGCGGCATAGGTAAGCAGCAAGTGCCGTCTGCCTACGTATCTCATGCCGCTACTGACTGTCTACTCTTGGCCTTATCCAGCGGCTTCCATGACCATCCCGTCCGCGCTCGCGCTGCTCGTCAACATCTTCACGGAACCTTCGGAGCAGGCGCGCGCCATTGGGATCTTCGTCGGCTGTGGAGGCGTTGGAAGTGGTGAGTTCCGCCGGTGACTCGCACCGCGGTTTGCTGCGATCTGTCCAAGGGAAGACGCTGAACGGTCTTACATCCACAGCGCTCGGGCTTATCATTAGCGCGATATTTGTCCAGTTCGCGAGCTGGTCGTGGGTGTTCTGGTTCGGAGCGATCGTATGCATGCCCATTGCCGGTCTATGTGTCTTTCTTATCCCGAAGCAAGAACCCCGAGTAAACGACACCGGGGGCGGCGCGAAATGGAAGAGCCTCGACCTACCGGGTGTTTCTATCCTGACGGGTCAGTCCTTACTTAGTACTGCCTCATACCCCTTCCTGACTGGACGCTGACTTGCCACCTTGACGTCACGGTGTCATCTCTGCAGTGGCTCTGGTGCTCTTCATCTTCGCTGTGACATCGGGCACCACTTCAGGCTGGAGCTCCGCAGGTGTCCTCGCACCACTGATTATCTCGCTTTTCATGGTCGTCGGTTTCTTCTATTACGAGACGACCGTGCCGAAAGACCGCGCCGCTATTCCACCGCGCACTTGGTTCCTACCGAACTTCTTCGTCCTATTCGTCACGGCACTCTTGCCGTACTGCTGGTGGACGAGTATGTTCACCATCTCTTCGACACTGTGGCAAGACGTCTGGCAACAAAGCGCCATATCTATGGCGATCCATATGTGGGTACAATTACTCTGCTGCAAACAAGAAGTCCCGAACGCTGACCTCACGTCATCTTACGACCGACAGGATACCGAACGGAGCACTCGCGTTTGCTGTGAGCTTCACGGGCTCCCTTTCTCGCGTCATCAACCCGAAGTGGATCATTGTCTTCGGCGAAGGCCTCTGCATCATCTCCACGACGCTCTTCGCCTTGGCAGATAGCCCTGACAAGTACTGGTCGTACATCTTCCCTGCTTTGGTGCTTGGCTCCTCCGGTGCTATGCTCACCTACACGCAGACCAAGTGAGCTTTTCGCTCGAGCTTCGGACCATGTTGGAAGACTCATACTGATTGTACATCTTCAGCATCGCAATCTGCCGGACGAGCCCGCCGTCAATGGCAGGTACGGTCGGGGCCATATTCAACGGGGCACTCCAGCTGGGGTCTGCCGTGGGTGTCTCCGCCGTCGGCTCGATCGAGGCGAGCGTCGAGGCGACACATGGCTCCCAATCATTTGCAGGACGCGCGGCGGCGTTCTGGTTCCTTCTTGCGGTCGTTGCGGTCGAGTTTGTGTGCATGCTTGTGTTCTACCGGATCAGCAGGGAGGGGACCGTGGACGTTGCAGAGCAGCAGGAGCAGCCTACGGCTGAAGATGTGCACGCGAGAGAGAAGCCGCGGAAGGGGAAAGAGCGGGGTGCACTCGGCGCGGAAATGGTCGAGGTCGCAAATGGTCCAAGGGGCACTGAGGTGACTGAGGAGGAGTGCATCACCGAAGCTCCTCTAGACGCGCCCGCAATGAAACAGAAGAACCGGTGAGCTGGTGGGCGACTCACACGCGGAGAGATGATCCTCTCTGTAAGCCCCGTTGCACGCAGCATTGTTTATGTGAGGCTCTACGGTACGAGAAGCTGATTCATCCAAGGCTCGATAATCCGTGGCGGTTATGCAGTGCAATGGTAAGTGCGACGGTCCAAAACTCTATCCCCCGATCCGATCGCTCCCGTGCGTATCTGCCACTTCGCCCCAACCCCTCCGCCAGGACTCGCATAACGCATCGGCAAACAACATCAGTGGACGGTCTACTGATCACCCGAAGCTGGCGGCACTGACTCATCCGCACGATATCAGACCATCACTAAAGACAGGACTACAAGACTTCAATTTGACGAGAGTCAAAAGGCATGCGGCGAGGGCGCCGTAGTAGATGACGCAAGTGCACACGTCGGCCGAAACAACGAACTTGAATGGTTCCACTAGGTACGTCTCCTTGAAACCGCCGATCCAACAGGAGCGCGCTTTGTGCGTAACCGCTTCAATGACTCAGTCCCTACTCACAGCACGAACGTGCCCGTCCAGATCGTAGGTTTTCTTGCTATGTCGCAGCTTAGGGTGGGTTTGTCATGCTATGACTGGGGCAGCCCTTCTCTTAAATACAGCTCGCCCCGCCTCTTCCGTCGTCATCATCCTTTCAACTCACACACATCATCATGACTGTATAGGCACCCCTCGCTCTCGCCTGTTGACTTCTGCTGACTTACTGCCACTTTAGCAGCAAGTCAAAGTCGGTATCAATGGGTGAGCCATCTACGCGTGGGTGGGTGGTCCGGTACTGACCGCACGTAATCTCGCCGTAAATAGCTTCGGTAAGCACGTACCAAGTCGCGTCCATTTCGGAGCATATGTCCACGTGTTTTGCTGCTACCAGGTCGGATCGGCCGCATCGTCCTTCGCAATGCACTCCTCTACGAAGACCTGAATGTTGTGGCCGTCAACGAGTGGGTACACTTTCTATTCACTACTACTCCCTCAGGGTCACGTAGGTTGCTGACGTGCTCATATATAGCCCTTTCATTGACCTTGAGTACATGGTCTATATGTTCAAGTTCGACTCCGTCCATGGCCGCTTCAAGGGAACTGTCGAGGCCAAGGATGGCAAGCTCTGGGTCGAGGGCAAGCCCATCTCGATCTTCCAGGAGAGGGACCCCGCCAACATCAACTGGGGCTCGGTCGGTGCCGAGTATATCGTCGAGTCCACAGGTGTCTTCACAACGACAGCCAAGTGCGCATTTGCGATCTCTCCTGACCGAATTCGCTGATCCAACTGGCACGAAGGGCCTCTGCACACCTGAAGGGTGGCGCGAAGAAGGTCATTATCTCCGCCCCATCCTCGGATGCTCCGATGTTTGTCTGCGGGGTAAACCTGGACGCTTACGATCCCAAGTACCAAGTCGTACGTCGCCCATAGTTGCGCTAAGCCAGAACTCCGGGGTCCTCAGTGCTCACATGGGTTCCTCCTGGACAATCGCAGATCTCCAATGCCTCCTGTACCACCAATTGCCTCGCACCGCTCGCCAAGGTCATCCACGACAAGTTTGGCATCATCGAGGGTCTCATGACCACCATACACGCGACGACCGCGTCACAGCACACCGTTGACGGCCCGTCGCACAAGGAATGGCGCGGAGGCCGCGCCGCTGGCAACAACATCATCCCCTTGTCGACCGGCGCAGCGAAGGCTGTGGGCAAGGTCATCCCGAGTCTGAACGGCAAGCTCACTGGCAAGGCGTTCCGCGTCCCGACGGTCGACGTGTCCGTTGTCGACCTTGTTGTTCGCCTCGAGAAGTTCGCGACGTACGCGGAGATCACGGAGGCCGTGAAGGAAGCCGCCGCGGGACAAATGAAGGGCATTCTCGACTATACCGAGGAGAAGGTCGTTTCGACAGATTTCACGGGAAGTGATGCTAGTTCGACTTTCGATGTGGAGGCAGGCATTGCGTTGAACAGCAACTTTGTCAAGCTTGTTGCGTGGTACGATAACGAGTGGGGCTACTCGAAGCGCGTGTGCGACCTCGTGGTGTACGCGGCGAAGAGAGACGGCGCCATCTGAGCTGGTAGCTCGGGTAGCTCAAGCTGAGACCCCAGATAGAGCGAGCTATGCTGTACGATTGTGGCTCGATGTGCAGTATCACTTCTCTTCGGATACGACTCCATGTCTAGAGTAATGAATGACAGCAGCACCCTACTCACCTACAAATATTCGATTGAATCGGTCTCGCGCGGGGGCTGCTGCGCTGCTAGGTTACTCCATGGTGTCCAGATAGATTTGAGTGGAACAATATATGCCATTGAGGTATTGCTCTGTACAGTATCCAAACTTCCGAGCCATGGCCTAGCCTGCCATAGAACTCCGTAGGATGAGTGCTCGTATATGGCAATTGTCCAGCGCTCCGATGTTGGACGGTGCGACTCGGCGTCTCACTGTCTCCTAGACTCCTACAGGTGACAATCCTGTGAGCTTCAAAGCGATATCAAGGTTACAATGGGCGCGAAAAGTTCAATCATCTCCCGCTCTCGAGCCGACCGACTTGCCCAGTCGCTCCTCTCTCTTCTTACCCGACTGTTCAAATCAACTCGGCGATCTCACTGGCTCCGGTGAGTCTACTCATGGATCCAGCATCTCTGGTACTTGCCGTCTCGAGCGGAACTCACTAGCTCTCGTAGTATCCTAGTGACGTGGTGGCATGTCGCTTCCCACCCTGCCACCCGAGCTCACCGACTATATTCTGTCGTTCTTTTGGAATGACAAGAAGACTCTGTGCACCTGTGCGCGAGTTTGTAGAGAATGGCTCCCAGCCAGCCGTACCTACCTATTCGGCAACATAACGTTCAGAACACCCCGAGCCTACACCACCTTCGTTGAGCGGGTCCTGGGCTCTCTGGCGATGCGCAAATGCCTGAACGCGACGAGCGGGATTGCAATCGTCAGCCCCGACGGCTTCATGAACCGGTACCTGGCCGACAAGTTCATGCGGGACATGCACGGAAACCTTCCCAATCTCCGCATCCTCCGCATCTCCTTCGTCGACTGGGGACACCTGCTCACGTCTGACACGTGGATGCTCTTCGACGTGAACGTTGCCCCTCCTTTCCCCCGGCTGACAAGTTGGCCATCACCCATGCGATACTTCCCTCGGATCTTGTTCTCTCGCAACTTCTCGTCTCCCTGCCAGCTTTGACAAATCTCTCCCTCCGAAGTCTCTCTTTCCGCGCCCAGGGCCCAGTCACTGTCCTGGCAAGTGAAGCTACGCCGCACCGCTCGAGAAGATTGGAGACCTTGTGGATCGATGGGAGGGACGACTTTGTCACATCCTTCTTGCATTGGTTTATTGAACAGTTTCCCGAGGCACGGATATCCCTCCGGGAGCTGGGTTGCACACCTAAGCTGTGGATCCCAGCGACTGCAACCCTACTCAACGTACTGGGACCAGACCCAATGCTGGGCACGCTGCTCATGCCATTCCCGCGTCACCTCGAGGGTACGTGTTTTCGTGCTGAGTAGACGATTCGCATAGCAGGACTAATTCATCCCGTTTGGCAGATGTTGAGAGCGTCTCCCTATCTCAGCTGGCAGACCTCACCCGCCTCAACGTAGTGCTGATGGGGCGATACCCCTCCCCGCGTCATGGGCCGACCTTGCGCACATGCTGGAGTCACTCGGACGCAGACCCCGGACGCAGAGCCTGTCCATAGCGCTTTGCTACTATCCCGCTACTCCTGGCGAGTGGCAGCGCTTGGATGGACCGGGTTCGAGCTGCTCGATCCTGTCCTGCATCAACTGGCCTCGGAGAGCACTCCCAAGTCCCGCCTGGGGAGAGGCCTCGGGCTCCGGCATTCAAGTTTGTATGCTACGTCCACCAGCCCGCGGGCTCGCACGTTACGAAGGGCGACGTGGACAAACTGGTCAGGAGGAAGCTGAAGATCTCGGCGGAGCGCGGGGTTGTGGGTGGGAGAGTGATGAGGACCGCATGGTCAGGAGACTTGTAGGTTATTCCGGGACTTTCAACGCGCTCGAGATAAAGACCTGTTAAGTAAACACCGGTTATCAACGGACGGGCTTGCCTCTCATCCCGTTAGGCATTGGACAGTTGCCGGGTGTCATTTCTAGGTAGCTAGACGGTTCTCCACTACGCCTTGACATTTTCCAATGGGTATCGTCCTAGGAATAAAGCTCTGTAAACTCAGAGACTACGATGTGGTTGCCGAACCGCACATAGCCTGGTTGTAGCACCCAACCAACCCCAACCGATGTTTGTCTACTGGCAGAAAAAAAATGTCCCAGGGAGGATTCGAGCCTCCGTCTTCACGTCTTGCGGTATTTCCACAACGTGATGATCTACCACTAATCGACAAGGACGTTGCATTGGCTTTGCTACAAGTATACATTGTTTGCGCAATCTTTACCCGCTTGCCGAGTCGTAGACGCCGAAAGAGGCGATCTCTTCTCATCGTTGTAAGTAACCTCTTGTCACGGCCCGTGTCCGGTTCGATTCTGGCTCTAATAACTGCAAGCCAGAGGCGAGCTCCAAGTTGGCCGTCGTAGGATGAATGAGTCACTGCCACGCTTGCGGTGAAGGCTTGACAATGAATGAGCTTCAAGTGCCAAATGCCAGCCATGTACCAAGCTGTTCTACCGGAAACCAGGAGAACTTGAACATGTTGACGACGTGTATTCGGCCCCTGTACTGGCCGGTGGTGCGGGTTTCTATCTGAAGACACTTCTTCCCGGAGCTTGACAGTGGA
>JABYQS010000939.1:0-10868 GCA_022592435.1 Cerioporus squamosus | reverse complement strand
GCTTGCGGAGACGAGCCATGTTCCTTCTTCTTCTGGGGACGCTGTGGAGCTTCCCATGAGCGTCTTCTGCTCAGCGATCTGCTGCTCGAGCAGCTTCTGCTTTGCAGCGAGGGCAGCGGCAGCAGACGATGACGTGGAGGGTTGGCGGGAGGTAGGTGCGGTAGCGGTGGTGGGTGTAGGAGGAGCAGGCGAGCCTTCCTTGGCACCTGCTGGAGGGCCGGAGACAGACTCTCTTCCGGCTCTGTGGGCAACGATATTCGCAGAAGCGGCGAGCATGCGCTGACCGATTGTCCGTGGCCCTCCATAGGACGATGCCAGAAGACCTTGACGAACCGGTTACCGAAGACAGCCTCTTCCGACTTCCACGCCTTGTGCGCCTCGTCGTGACTGGAGAAGCTGACCAGTGCTTTCGCACTCGAAGCGTCGACAGAACGTTCGTGACCGTCCCAAATTTGCTGAACCAGTCGTTGACCGCGCCAAGTGCAAGCTTGTCCTCGGGGATCTTCTCCACAACGAGCGTCTTGTCGTCTCGTCTCTGGGGACGGAAGTTCTGCGCGTCGCCATTGAAGATGCCACCGCGTCCACGGCCACGGGTGGCGCCACCACGACCAGTTGAATGCGGCCTTGGCGGCAAGTCCTGCTGAGGGAACTGCTGGGGTGCCATGCCGTTCATGTTGCCACTAAGCGAGACGCCCTCCATCTGCATGGGACCTCTGTGCTGCGGATGTTGCTGCTGTCGGTGCTGATGGCCTTCACCAGTGTTGTAGGGGGAAACATCTTCAATGGGCACTTGGGGCGTGAGGTCTTGGATGACGGGTAGTTCACCCGGATTCCGAGCTATCGAGCTCTCGCCGCCCTCCGTCCGTGGCAATACCGCAGGTCGTGCGTTCGAAACACGACCAGCACCCATCCCACCCATCTGTGCCATGTCCATGCGTTCGTGAGGGTTGTAAGCACCGCTATCGCCAGCACCCATAGGAAATTGCATCCCTCCTGGACCCATCATGGGCATGAATGGCATCCCGCCACCACCCATGGGGAACAGTTGCGTTGGAACACGGCATCCTCGCCGTGGCTGTACTTGCAGAACGCGCCCCGAGCACAAAAACCGCTGTCTGTGGAAGGTCAGAAACCGGTCGCGCAGGAATGGGATGCATATACGCACTGTGATAGTCGCGGCATATCCCACGTCGCTGCTCTGGTGGTCGGTAGTTCTGACCTCCGAGTCCCCGCCCGTTCATCCCCGCCCCACCTCCGTTCATCCCCATGCCCGCCATCCCGCCATCCATGTAGTCTGCCCGTGCTCCGTTCATGTCCATTCGTGCCCCGCGATCCCCACGCCCGCCCCATGATGTCCGGTTATCTCCACGTCCACCGAACCTGGAGAACTGGCCGTCCTGGTTTAATCGTGCACCCTTCGGGGGCCCATGCGGGTCATAATCATCTTGGTCGTGACCTCGTTTCCGTCCTCGGTCTGGTGACGTGGAATGTGGGTTCACCAAGCCGTCTAAGGGAATCGGGATGCCAGCGTCGGGGGAGGTGCTGGACGAGGCGTATGCGGGCGAGGTGGAAGATGACGGGGTGTCGGAGTACGGGAGGTAGGATTTTGTCCGCAATGCAGTGAACAGCGTGTCGACGAACGGGGAGCACTCTGTGGCGCACACGAGACACGGAGGTTGGTTGCGTCGAGCGGGGAGCCAGGACCCGAGGACCACGCACCTTTTTCCAGGAACTCCTCCAGCTGCACGCCGAGCTCTTTCCGCAGCTCGCTCTCCGGTGCATTGTGCTTCAGAAGCGCAAGGATGTATTCGGCGAGCGCACCCGGCTCAGCGTCGCATCTGCAGACAAAGGAAGGACGTATCAGCGGGTGCGACTCTCGCGGGGCAAGGTGCTTGCGCGCTACGGACATTGGTTCAAGGGTTCTGACGAGCCATGGCTTGAGGACATTCGCCGTCGTGGGGTCGTAAAGCATCGTCGGCCTACAAGTGAGAGTGTGGAAGATGAGGCCAGACGGGGGAGGTGGAAGTCAGAGATGATGATTCGCGCCTCTGCGTAGAGCGCGCTCCAGTCAAGAGTCGGTGGCTGCAGTCCCGCAAACTTCCACATCCCGTTTGCCGCCCGGCTCCTTCTGACAAAGCCGCCAAATATGGTAAGTCTAGTATTGGAGCTGATTGGTGTTGCACGCCGGTCCAGCGTCCAGCAGGCTTGTACTTATCCTGTATGCTCGCACTGGGACGATCGAGTGTGCCATCGACACCGAGAGGGAGGAGACTCGGACGATTGTCAGGTTGCGGAGTTGCGTTGCACAATTGACAGTCCAACAAGAGCACATTCGACATAACTAGTGCTGGTCCAACATGTCCTGGTCCAATTAACCCACCCTTCACCCAACACCTCATCTCCCCATCGGATCATACATCCTTCCTTCGTTTCAGTATCCATCCTTGCTTCTTCCACCTCGTGAACCAAACCGCCCCGACCAAGCACATGGTGACTACCACGGCGCACAGAGCCAGGAGTCATAACTCCTCCAGTGCTCGTTTCGCGCTCGACACGGGAGTCGCCCTGTACACCTTGGTTTGGTGCGACGCGACGGTCACCGACACGGTTCCCTGGAAGTCGCCGATGTTTTTGCCCCATTTCCCGCTGTCGTCCTTCTGCCAGAGGTCGAACAGCGTGAACGTGCCAGAGCCGAACGACTTGCCCTGGTCGGTGAAGACGTCGACAAGCGAGATGTCCTCCGTGTGGTTGCTCGAGCCGGTGTTCAAGACCGCGAAGACGAATTGGCTGTGGGGAACCGCGGGAGGTCAATGTATGCGCGAGTCAAGGTGAAGAGTAGGAATGTACTTGTTGACGAGGCTGCCCGACCAGAGCTGGAGGTCGCCACCATCTGGGAGCGAACGCTTCCAGACACGAGTAGCAGGAGAGCCATTCGGGTCCTGGTTGACCGCGATTATTGCGTCGTTCGTGATGATTGTCTTTGTGTCATCGGACTGCGAACAATTCTCAGTAGATGCAACGAGAAATGTGTCGCAGTGGCTCACCATGCTCGTGACGTCGTTACCAAGGATGAGCGGACTCTTGACAAGTGCCCACATTGAGAAGTGCGTGACTGAGGTAACGCACATAAGACATATGCTTGGCAGCACGTCGCAATGGTGGGACTACGTACCATATTCGTCGAAAGTCATGCCTCCGTTTCCGACCTCGAGCATGTCAAGATCATTCCAATGCCCACGACCCGCCTTCTGGCCAACAGGGGCAGAGAAGTCGAGAATACGGGTCACGGCGCAGTCTGAGTATAGCGTAAGTGGGTAAGTCAGGTCAGGAGTTGAACGAGTCGCTCACGGAAGCCAGGAAGCTTGCAGTCCAGCATGTCCGTGCAAGGGCAACGAACGTCGTAACGGTCGAAGTTCTGCACGAGAAATCAATGAACGGGTGGGATCATCTAGGATGCGTAGGTACGCACGTCGTAGATATCTCCCGAGATACGCCAGCTGTTAGCTATGTCCTGCGTGTCGAACGACTGAGCCACCAGAAGAAGCTTCTCAGGAGTATACGTACGACTGCGAAGTTCCATGGGCCATCTTCTCCCCAGTTGCACATGGAGTAGAGAATAGGACGACCGGTCGCGTTCAACGCCATTGACATGTTGTTGTACCTCTCGTACGAGATCAGAGGCGTTCCCGCCCGACCCTCGTTGTAGCAGTTGTCATACTTGAGGTAGTCGATACCCCAAGAAGCATAGGTCTTCGCGTCGATTTCTTCGAAGCCTAGTGAACCGAACTTTCCACCGCAAGTGTAACTGTCACGAGAAGTGTATGGGCTCCACATGGTCAACTACCGCATGACCTAGACTACTTACGTCCCAGCGCTGCTATAGATTCCTACCTGTAAGGACTTCAGGAACGTATCATGTGAGGCGAACGCTTGTATGCGCACCTTCAGACCCATGGCATGTATCTGGTCCGCGACGCCTTTGATACCATTGGGGAACTTGTCCTTGTTTTCGACGGGAGCACCAGTGTCGGGATCACGCCTGTCAGCGTGCCAACCTGGAGGTATCTTAGGTACTCAACGTACATAGGACAGAAACAGTGCACTCACAGTCATCAATGAGCACGTCTGTGCAATCCCAGTTCTCTGAGCCCTTGAGGAGTCCGATAGAGTTCTATGGACACTCACAATTGTAGCCCAACGCTGTCAGGTTATTAGAGACCAAAGCTTTCGCCGAGCCGACGATGAGGTCCTCGTCGATGCCGCATCCAAAGCGGTTCCATGTGTTCCATCCCATCTGAGGGGTCAAGGCCAACCCGTTATTGAGTGCCATGACGGCCGGGAGGCCTAGGGCTGCGATGAGAGCTAGTAGAGAGCGCGCCATGGCGGGAGTAGGAAGCAAGGCCAGCGCGTCGACCGAAAGAGCTTATAAGAGTGATCAGGCGGGGAAGCCCAGCACCAGCAGCGCGTATGTATATATGAGAAGCGCACGGCCGACAGACAGAAGGAGTTGGGAGGACGTCGGCGGAGTCAGATGACGGGAGAATCGTGATGTTGGAAGCCTCGGGGTCTTCGGCAGGAAGGGGCGTGACCGACGGACATCGAGGGCGGTCCGAGAGGAGACCCCGGCCAAGGCAGCGTCTCCGTGCCATGGCGGCATGGTACCCTGGAATGGCCGTGGGCGGGGCTTCGTGCGCAGTTGGTGCGGCCTCCTGCTCCCCGCTCTTTCCCATCCGCACCGCCACAGCCACTTCGCGATCACGCACCCGTCGCGTGGCAGATGCGTGACGTCACGCGTCATCCTCCCAGCTCATGGTTACATAACTCTACCCTCCCGTCCACCCACTCGCCAGCGCGCTCCGTCCTAATCCCATTTTTCTCGCTGTACCAATCGCACTGCTGCTACGTTCAGTCAGTACGCCCACACAAGAAAACCTGCCGTACATCGTTGACGGCAAGTTGAGATGCCGACACGACGAATGGAATGTGGTCAGGCTGCACTTGTTCCACCCGAGCTACATACTCACCTCCGAATGCCGCCAGTAACCACACACAAGCGAATAACGGCGCGAGCGCACAGAGCCTCCGACATACTTCGGGTCTATGTCGTTGGGTGGATGGTCTACCACTGCCAACCCGTTTCACATCCTCCGCTCCGTCGTCGCGCCCGTCCTGTTCCCTGGCCACAACAAGCACGAGTATGTTGTGGCGAGTCGCTCAATGGAAGCTTATATAGGACGTGGGCTTGCAAGCCGTCTCGACATCCAAGAGTTCTCTAACCAGCATTCGTCTGAATCGTCGCCGAAGCACTCTCCCGCTGCCACACCTCGTCGGAATTATGTCTGCTATCGTTTGTAACATTCTGGTCTCTAGTACTATGCACGAACTCAAACGTTTGTTTCAGTGTATCCGGTGCAACACGACCGTCCCCGATGGCGGCGTTGTCGTGGACCCAGGCTGCGGCCACATATACGACGTCAACTGCCTCAACGCCATGCTTGCGGGCGTCCTCAAAGGACATTTGGATCCCCCGCACAAGTGTTGCAACCGCCCGCTTGAGCTCCGTGTGGTCATGGGGTATCTTAACGAAGATATACGCCAGGGCCTGAAGGATCGGGACGGAATTATTGCTCACTCGGACACCCTCCGTCCGAAGTGGTGCGACCGTTGCAACGCTCTGCTGGCCCTCGGTGCTGGCTCTGTCGCCGGGGCCGCACGCTTCCCCTGCGACACATGTTCCAAATCTCTCACTCCGAACACGAAGCCTATCATGAGCAACGCGAGGAAGCTCCCACATACCTCTACCGAATGATCCTGAGGTACCAGTCCACCCTCCACGAAATGGCTAGCGGCGCTTGTTCCGAGGTGAGGGAGGCTGTTCAATTTCAGAGGTTTGCTGCTGCTGCTTGCTAACATGTGGTTGCGCAGGCGGTATAGACTTCCGTCTGGATGAGGCATCTGTTTGATACATACCAGATGTAACGAGTTCATGTGCGATGTCCGATAGTATGGGGTTTCCCGAATCGAATACTACAGGTTCCCTGCTGCTTAGAACCATATAGGAAGATGTTGGATATTTTATATAAGACGCAAATGTGTCATGAAAATAAGTGCGACATCATGCTGTGGTATGTCGTTAACCGCTCCGTCCGGCGCCTCGGAGTTTGAAGTTCGCCTTGCCTTTGACCACAACCACGTCTGACACCTCGAGTCCTGCCATACGCATATGATTGCGCAGACGGCTGTTGGGCGGTCCTACAGCGATCTACACAGCCAACCGTGCCCTACCTATGACAACCTGTCTACGTCCGGCACGCACTTACGACGCCAGGTGCCTCGTGGGTGTCACTTCACATTAGTATGAAGACGGATACCCTGATCCACGACGTGACAGATACGCACTCACATATCGTATAGAGCTAATATTCCCGGGGCAACCAAATCGGACTTCGGGCCGTATGCACACGCGTTCTACATAGAGTAACCCTGGGACTTAACGCGTAGCGGAGCGCATCCCGGCACTGCAGCACGCAAGCTCAATGAAGCCTCACCATAACCGAAGTCTCACAGCCTCTTAGTGCTCATGGTCTTCGGATGCTCATTTCACATTCACGTTACAAACACCTGCAGTAAGCCGTGGATCTACTGCAGCTTGAACGTTCCTCCAGTTATATAACACATAGTGCATACTGACCTTCTGCTGGATACACTGACAAGCCCTCTCTCCATGATGATTTCTAGTGCCCCCGCCTCTTCTTCTTCTTCCTCCTCCGGGAGCGCTGCGACTGCTACAGAGCCTGGGGATGCTCTCTCGGCGTTGATGGCACACATATCGCGCCTGACTATCACCGAGCTCGACAGCCTTCTCGCCAATCGCAATCAACCGGAGTCGCGTACGCCATCACTTAGCGACGAGGAGCTCTCGCTGTTGCTCTTTGCCGAGGAAGCGGAGGGGCTACTGAATATCGCCAAGAACCACGTCACGAGCGAGACGGAGCTCGAAGACGCCTTGTTCAATGCCTTGCTCGAGGTGGAAGAGACCGCAGAGTATGACAGGGCCATCGCCATCGCCTTATCTCAAGGGAGGAACCCTCCCCCACGCCCACAGCCCCGAGTCCGTCGGCAGGTGCGAGGAGAGAGGCGCGGGCTAGGAAGGTTCGTCATGTGTCCCTGGGGTGTCTTCGCGTAACCTGACCATAAGCTGCATGCGACCCGTAGTTCCAAAAGAAAGGTTTTCCGCAGCTTAAGTTCATCGCCGGTACCGTCCGTGATGACTTCTGAACCACAAGAGACGATCACGGAAGACAGCAGGTGAATGCGCTCTACATGTGGTGGTATGATCGTCCGCAATTGACACGCGCATGGGACAGCTCGTCTCCGGCGACGATGGAGTTATCGCGCTCTCCATCGCCCATCGACCTCGGATTTTCCGCGGAGCTTTGGTCTAGCATTGCCTCAACCAGACTTACGTCTCCGCCGCCGGACGCTCCGTTGGACGGAGAGGAGAGCTCGACTGAGTATTCACAGTCTGTCTCTCCGGATTCCGAATTTGCCTTGGATGTCCCCAGCTTCCCATCCTCTCGGAGCGTCTCTCCGAGTCCGCCACTCGCATCTCAGGACATTCACCCTATCCCAGGATGCATCGTATGTCTTGAACCCATCGACAGCGGGCCCGTCGTCTCCACGGGATGCGGACACCACCTGGATGTCACCTGTCTCCGCATCATGTTTGAAAACGCGCTCAAGGACGCATCTCTCTTCCCTCCGCGCTGCTGCGACGATCTCGATCTGGAAGACGTACACGAGCACCTGGACGCCGGGCTTATCAGCCGCTTCGAACGGCGAGCACTCGAGTTCCGGACCAAAGACCCGGTGTACTGCTGCAACCCCCACTGTTCGACCTTCATGAGAGGTGCCACTCCGACCACGCCGGTCCCCATTCTATGCGCGGAGTGCGGCACTGTCACATGTGGCTCCTGCAAGCGGGAAGCACACCCTGGGGAGACCTGCGCGTCGAGAGAGCTGGACGAGGCGATGCTCGAATTCGCAAAGGCGCGGGGATGGTCGCGCTGTCCGTCATGCCTCCACGTCGTGGAACGCACCGAGGGATGTCCGCACATGATATGCCTGTGCCAGGCGCAGTTCTGCTACCTCTGCGCTGCTGTTTGGAAGACATGCAGTTGTACTTGATGGTTGCCGTATGACTCATCTCGGAGGTGAGCGCAAAATGAGTTTGGTCGCTGCGGTGCTCGTAGACGTCGACATTTGGTGTATATTGAATTTCTGTCCCGTAAATTTAATTCAGACAACCTTCTGCGATGACTGCGCCGCTTTTATTTCATTTAAAAGACGCATGCATTGTGGACTTTCCAGTGTGTGATGCTCCTCGCTTATACCTGAACAAGAACAACAGCACGTCCACAGGCCAGGCAGACACAGGCGGCAATCTCTCCAGGATGACGTTGTGGCGGGAGGGTTAGAGTGATCGTGACAGACTCGAGTGTGACCCGACGCGTCGAGACGCGACAGACGCGTGCTGCTGTACGCGCGTCTTAGTACTGTCTCCGACGATGACCATCCGTCCTCCCATCGACCCCTGTTGACCGCATCCCATCCTCCAGACAATCTACCCTGTACCATGAATTCCGCCCATCAGTTCGGCGACCTCGCCACGCAGCTCCTCACCGAATCCCGGCGCTCCACCGCAACAAACACCCTTCTCAAATACAACGACGTCCTCGTGCGCTCCATCATCCGCGAGCAGCGCGACCTCGACGCGCGCATAGAGGCCCTCCTCATAAACACCGCCCCAACCGGGGGCGACGACGACGACGATCCTGACGCGACGCTCGACGCACAGAAGCAGAAGGAGAGCGAACGCGTCATGCCCACCGTCCTGCTCTACCAGACCGCGATCCTCCGCAACAAGCGCTGTCTCCTCGCGTACCACCAGCACCGGCTCGAGTTTCTCAAGGACCTGTACTGGTCCGTTGGCGGCGCGCTCCCGCTGTTGCTCTCGCTGCCCCCTGCGCAAGCACAGTTGCAGCCGGGGCAAGGGGACGCCCAGGCGGGCGGGGCAGCCGTGTCCGCGCCGCAGGACATCCGCTCGAAGCTATCGCCGCACGAGGTGGACTTCCTGCGCTCGTACGCGGCGTCGCTGGTGACGTTGCGCACGGAGGCGTTCTCGTCTGCGGCGGGCGCGGGGCACGGGCTGACGGAGGATATCGATCTCTTCGCGCCGATTGCGCACCCGCCGAAGGACCTGCAGGTGCATGTGCGGGTCGTGCGCGATTGCGGGATCGTACATACGGAGCTGGGCGCGATCGACTTCAAGCGGGGCCATCGTTTCCTGGTGCGGAGGTCCGACATCGAGCATCTCATTGTGCAGGGTTACTTGGAGGAGTCATAGTGGGCAGGGGTTGTCTCAAGAGGCGGAAGGGAAGCATCGTGTCATCGCTGTAATTGCTATCGTTATTGCTTTGCAAAGGACATTGTATCCTTACTGTCGGGGAAGCTCGTTTCATCGTCGATCAGTATATGGCCCACGCGAGGTGCTTATATCAAACCCAGGATCCACTGGACCCCAATCCACTTCCACATTGTGACAGGCTACCAACAGACCCACAGGGCTATCTACGCGAAGCTCACTATCACGGGTATGCAGGGGTAAACGACAGGAACAACAGACAGTAGATTAAGTGTAGAGGTGTCCGTCATGGTATATACGAGGGACGACGAGCGGATGACGAGAGCGTCGCGCAGATGCGAAATCTAGTCGTCCGGTGTGGTATGTAGTGCGACTCGTTTAAAGCTCGTCGCAGAAGGGGATCTCGTCGTCATCGTCGGAGTCATCCTCGTCGGCCGCAGAGGTGGTAGCAGGAGCGGCCGAGCTTGTCGTGGCAGCAGCGAAAGTGGTAGAGGGAGCAGCAGTAGTCGCGATGACACTGGTCGCGTCAGGGGCAGCAGCGACAAGGGCAGACTTGGCAACGCAGACAACCTGAATTGGATTAAATGATACATCAGCTTGCATGGAAGACAGGGCACAGCGAGAGCCAAACGTACCTCGCCAGAGTAGAGGTTGCTGCAGTCCGCGTGAAGCTGGGGTTGTTCGTGAAGAGCAAGGTCGAGTTGATGCCGTACACGCTCTGGATACCATCGCAGTCCTCGCCGGCCGCGACGACGTGAGTTGTGTTGCAGTCCTCGCCCTCAGTGCCGAGGCAGAGGGTGCTGCCAACCTCGAGGTTGTGGCAAACGGCGTCAATGCCGGGGTTCACAGCAGAGAGCTGGTAGCTATACACGAGGGTCTGTTAGGGCGAAGGCTCATGGTCCATGTCGATCATGTGGACGTACGTGGAGACATTGTTGGCAGCGAGATGGTGTCACACCAATCACCCTCCTTGACGGTGTACGTGCGGGTGCAGGATGCAGCAAAAGCAGCTGTAGACAGAATGCGTCGGTGCATGTCCCGAGGGGCAGACGGACGGTGGGATACGTACTGCTAGCAACGAAGGGGACAGCGACGAAAGCTGCGACGAATGAGCGGGCGACATGGCTTCTTGGAAATTGCACGAAAGCGAAGCAACGAATGTGGATGCGCGGTTGGCACGAAGGAAGGACGAAGCTGGAAGGAGCGTCCGCTGTAGTCGTCGAGGGCGTCGGGGCTGGAGGGAGGAGAGAGAGGGAGGCGAATCTGCCCACTGCGTCCGCCCTTTGATATCGGCGCCTTTGCAGATCACTTGGCGGCGGCTAGGTAGCGACTCCCATTCGGGGCACCGCAGACGTCCGGCCAGCGCTCCGCCCTTCTCATCGTCTTGGCAACCAATGGCAAGTCTCCGCCTCCCCGCCTGCTAGCCTGCGTATAGCGCCGAGTA
>JABYQS010000938.1:0-10882 GCA_022592435.1 Cerioporus squamosus | reverse complement strand
CTCCGTCGAACCTCCCCTTCACCTCCGGCAGCTGCTCTGTTTTCTTCTCCTTCCCCGGTTCTTGGTCCAGATTCGCAAGCGCATCTCGACTAGGAACTCCTTATCACGGATGGTTTGCGACCACGAGACCATGACCTTGGACACTGCGAATGCAGCGTGCGCGAGGCCGGCTGCAGTGAATATTCCAGGGTAGACATGCAGGACTGTAGAGCATGGTTAGGAACTGTAAAACGGCATCATGACACTGTAAACTCACATAAGAAGTCCCCATCTACGGGGATGTTGACGAAGCGCATGAGTCCCCACAGAACGGCCGCAGGAAGGACGATCATGCCCAACAGACCAACGACTAGGGGCGCGATGACGTCCTTCGTCGCTCGGACAGGATCAAGGTGAGTCCATCCGTTCCGTATGATCTATGATGAATCACCCAAAGTTCAACACGATTCATTAAGAACAGAGGTAAACTACTTACGCGATCGATCCCGCGAACCATTCCTGGGCCGACCTGCGCGCGTGGGTGCATTAGCAGCGAGCGGATCATGACCCTGCTGTACAACAGCCCGAGAGCCCACATGTCGACCATCCGGATCCGTGGCTCCACCAAGGGGTTCGCTGTATGTCGGATAGGCTGGACGATGTACAACTCGAAGACAAGCCCGACGAGGGTTGGGATGATGATGCCGAGCGTGAGCACCATGTACGATGCCTGCGCCATCCACACTAGTGACCGCTTGAGCACGAAGAGAGGCCACTCGGCACGGTTCTCGGTGTCGCTCCACCGACGCTGGCGACGCTTGTCCATGCGATCTAGCGCAGTGCCGACAAGCCAGCATCCCCACAGGAGGTGGAAGCCCACGATGAATGAGTAGCCATCGTGCACCTCTCGCGGGGTGAACAGCCGGAAGAAGGCTCTGCCGACCAGAATGGGCGCGGCGAGGGCAGTGGCGAGCAGAAGAGAACCGATGAGCCACATGCATAGGAGGAATGTGATTACCCGGTAACGAAAGTTGGGAGGGATATAGACGATGGTATAATCGTCCTTGACGATACGTTTGGCTTTCAGCGTTTCCGCATCTTGCACCTCGATGAGCCTCCGCGCCGTATCATTCACAGGTGTGCCATCTTCAAAGACCTCTGCCGTTGGGGGCGTGTCCCGGACGAGGGCGACATTATCGCTGTTTGGGACGCGTCTGAAGCAACCGTCATGCACCGCCTCGGCATCGTCCATTTCCATCCCATCCTGGTAGAGCAGAGATCGCCATGACCAATGTGATGGGGTGAACTCCTCTGTCGGGTACCGTCCGCCGAACATATACGATGATAGACGCAGCCTAGACGCGAGGTATTTCCAGACAGACGAACCAAGACGTTTGAGCGCCTTGCGGGGTCGGAAGGACTCTATGGTGTAGGGCAAGACCAGCTGGAGGACGATGAGGTCAATGGGTACTTCAGACAACGGTTCCCTGTGTGCAGCATGTTACTACCACTCTTACTGCCCGTGATGCAGATATGCTCACCGTATCTTCCATCGGAAGGGCATGATTGTGCGAATGAAGATTCGGAGGATGCCAGACACGGTTGCCACGCCACTCGCCACCACGAACCCATACATTATGGCACTCAGGACGAGCTTGCGGATCTGCACGAACGTTGGACGTTCGAGAATATCACGGATAGGGTGGAAGTTCTGGTCCTGGGGATCCTTGATGAACCACATCGCTCCTGAACGCATGATACCCCGGCATCCAGAGAGAAGGACCGCAAATTGATACCTGGAATGAAAGAGGTCAATGAGGCATACTCCAAGAGGGTATTCACGACTTACATGAACATAGTGCCGAGAACCCAGTGGTAGAACACAGCTGTGAGGGGCGCGTACATCAAGAATCCTGTCCTCGAACGGAAGCTGCCCTGGGGGAATAACCAGACGGTACACACATCCAGCATGATCCCGCACCCGAGGGGGAAGAGGACCAGCTCGATGATGATGAACGCCGCGACCTTGACCACGAGCAGCTGCTGACGAACGGCATTCCGGACGGCTCTTCCGGCGCTTCTCATACTACCAATGGTGAGGATGTTGAGGTAGATGGCCAGTAGCAGCCCAACGACGGCATAGCCAAGAACCACCGCAAAAGCCCTGTCATTCGGAGTGTCCCCGGTGGCGAAGCGAACCCAGGACGTCTTGCCATCTTTAGACCACTCGCGGACGGTCTTGCCGATGGGTTCGAAGTATGGTTCGACCACGCGCATGACAGTTGTGTCCTCCTCTAGAACACGATACAAGTAGGACGACGACGGTTCGGCCTTGGGTACATCAGACGCCGGACGCTCGAAGACGTAGTCGACAACTTCTGAGATACGCGTGTACTGAACAATGGGTTAAGTACGAAGCAACCGCCGTTCAAAGAAGCACCAATGACTCACAGCAGACGAAGATACGGCAGTCAGCTTGTCCGTATGGCCTTCGCCGATGACCTTCGCCAGAGCTATGCGACTCGCACGGCCAATGAGGGGAAGGAAAATGACCGAGACAAGCCAAAGTACGATATCGACCACAGGATCCGTGATCAGACGGATGAGACGCAACGGCAAGTGGACGAGTTGGAGAGCTCGACGAGGATTTAGCTGATAATGCGTGGTTCAGCCAGGACGTACGAGGATATAGGAGCTGCCGAACTCACCGTCAACAGGGCGGTGGTCTTGCCGATGGTAAACGGAAGCCAAATGCCCAACCCAATGGTCGTGTCCAAGATGAATGTCATGAGCACAGCCTGCCGCAAAGAGGAACATTAGCACAACTGCGCAGGATGAAGAATAGCGGAGCTCACATTCTGGAGAACGCCAACTAGGGGACCTCTCAACCCAATAGCTGGAGCACGAAGCGTTGGCATCATCTCTACATACCATAACGATAGTAATAGACTTCCAACTCACCTTCCAGTGCACCGTCCATATCATCCTCGATGTTGACCTCCTGGTCGAGGTCGTCCTGCGGTATCACCTGTTCAGGTGGTTGGCCGAGCATCACTCTCAGCTCCCTCCTCTCCAGACCAGCAGGTGCTTCGGCTCCACCGCCGCCTCTCGCTGCAGGTTGAACAGCCGCTTCCTCCCTGATCTGCACAACACCTTCGCCGTCATCCCCGCCATCCTCATCGTCCTCATCCTCCTGCGCCGCTTCATCGTCTTCCGTCCACTGCACTTCGTCCTGCTCATCATCCAGCTCCGCGTCTGCCATCTCTGCCATCTCCGCAGCCACTTGACCCATCGCCTGACGAGCAAGCCTCTGCCGTTCCTCCACTTGCTGATCGATCCACACCTCCTCTGCCTCCTCATCTCCATCGCCTGCCTCATCGTCCTCTTCTTCGTCCGCTAGTGTTTCCTCATCGGGGTCACGGAAATACCGTCGTCGTTCCTCCTCCATAGCATCTTTGTTCAGGATGCCGTCCAGATCCTGAACGAAATAGTCGTCCGCCAGCGGCTGTCCCGCACGGATCTCCTCTGGTGCGCGGTAAGTCGCAAGGCTAGGCGAGGCTAGAGGTGTCTGACCTCGGCTACGTTGCAGGATCCCTGTCGAAGTAGATGGAATAGGTGAAGGCGGCAGGGTTACGGAAGGGAGAGGCGGCCGTCGAAGTCCGGAGGGAGTGCCAGAAGAGGGCGAGGGAACGACTGAGCTCTGGCTCATAGTAGCGCCACCCAGCGTGAGGGAGAAGCTGCTGGTGCTTGCACTATCGATAACTGGCGTCGAAGGGCGAGTTGGAGTGCGCTCGCGCTCGTCGGAATCAGAGTTGCTGTCCGAGCGAGGACGAAATGGAACGAAAGAGTTGCGCTCCGGCGGTTCAGCGTGACCATTCTCTTTGGCGGGAATGAGGAAGTTGGTCCTGGGTAGGTCAGGTTCCTTGCCTTTAGCAGTCGGCGACGAAGGATACGCAGGACCCGGTGCTTGGAAGGTGAATTCGGAGAATTCAGGAAGCCTGCTCGGCGCATGGAATGTCTGCTTGTTGCGCACTGGCGACCACTGCACCTCGGCATCCACCTTCGAGGTGCCACTGCCATCTCGCCTTCGCAACTCGTCATCTAAGTCCTCCACCCGACGCGCAACGTACCGCAACCGTCTGAAGTCCTTATCGTCGTGGAGAGAGACATTCTCATCTGCGCTGACCTCTCCTTCAATGACTCTGCGCCTACGCCCAACCTGGTGTCCCCTCAGCTTGCGCTCCTCGCGCGCAGAAATGGGCCGCCGCGTCCCTCTGACGTGCAATATGGGCGGCTCCGGACTCTCACGCCTTGTTCTAGGTTTCTTCACCCTGGTCTGGAACGCGAGATCATCACGAAGGCCGCCATAATGATGGTCGCGAATAACCGGGAGCGCCCTCTCGTGCACAGGCTCTGCAACGATGGGCGGCGGCGTCGGGGGAAGGGGAGGCGGAGGGAGGGCTTCAGGCTCGGGAGCTGGCATAGGCTGGTCTCCTGGAGCCAGGGGAAGTGCTTCTGGTACGGCTGCGTCAACGGCTGCGTCTCCCTCGTCGAATATTCCCGGACGTGCGTTCTGCGATATCCATTCCCGTAGGAGGAATATCGCCACGAACGTCAAAACGATGAGGGAAGCGATGATTTGTCCCGAGAATATGTCGGAGGAGATGGCTTTGTAGAGGGGGTGGGCAAGTATGGAGTTCAGGGTAAGCGGTTGTGCATCCGTACTTTGTGAAGACGTGACATTAGCGGCGGTCATGTTGGTTGTAGGGATCGTGTAGAAGTCGACATCAGACTCTGGTCGCTTCAGCGCGCTCATGTACCATGCACTACTCGGCATGTCAGCAGCATGAGATCATCAGAGGAGAGGTGCACGCACGCAGAATTCCCCAATGCAAAGTACATCCTCCATGTCCATATTGTAGCCCAGGGAAGCGCTGCAAGCCAGACCGTCGCGACCAGAGCTGCACGGAAACCGAACAAGATGGCAGACACGACTTGTTGGGAGAACTGGCGAAGTATGAGGAGGAACGGCAACCTCTCCGGCATATCCTTCGAGTATACTGCCGCGGAGTTGTCACAGCGAGCCACCCAGGCGCAGAGCTCGCCACTCACCCTTCGTGAAGGAGTACGGATACTTGCAGACATCGCACGTCTTCTTCCGGCTGTGCGCCAGCCATTCCGTCAAGCTCCCCGGAAGTCAGCTAGTGGCACGCCAAGCGATCGGACGCGTACTCACCAGTCCTGATGTATGTATCTGATTGTACCGGAGCATTTACAAGGGTGAAAGAGTGGTTGGTCCGGCTCTGCTGGTGCGCTGCATATTCGGCAGGTGTCTGCGGATGGAGCATAAGCAATCGACGTATGTGAGGAAGCACTTTCGCGTACCTTGCTCTTCCTGCATAAGATCAGCTGCTTACAGGTCTGCGGTAGTGGCTGCGAAGGATACAGCACGGCCAAGAAGTCGCAAAGTTGAGAAGCGGAAGGCAAGCCGAGGAAACGATGGTAAGGACCAAGTAAGGACTAGTAGACTTTAGCGCGCGGGGTAGGCATCATGTCATGGGCGCTTCCGCGTCTCCCGGTCCGCCACTACGATAAGTTGCCCCAACCACCACAAGTACTAGTAGTAGCCTGGCGGGCCAGGATGGAGGAGGCCTATTCAGGACACAGTCGCAATGATAAAATCGGTGAAGTAAGTTTGGATTGTCCTCCCTTCGATGTAGTATCACGCCTACAAAAATATTGTTCGCTCATCCGTCAAGCACCTCCGTAGCCGAACAACATCTGGAAGGATGTTATACGGTGATGGTGAAATTCTACCGGATTCTACCGTCGGCCATAGAAGATGGCGTATGTCTCAGAGCCCCAAGGATCGAAGCCGCGGCTCGTCACACCGTAGTATCCGGCGACTTCCCATAGCGGGGGCGTTCATGCGAGAACCCTCTGTCTCGCGAACGCGACCACCAAACTCCCCAAGGCACTTGCGAGTGCACACGACCCGACGAAGAGTTCTACGGCTCCATATCCAAAGCGGCCAAACCCATGGCTCATCGACGCGCCCTTGCCAGCCTCCAGAAGCAGACCGGAGATGATTGGTCCAATGACTGCAGAGACGCCTTTTACGAACGCGAGGCCAGAGAAAGCGATCGGAGCATGCTCGGGCCTGCTCCCTGCACATTCCGCCGCGGCGTTCGGCCACGTTGAGGAGAATCCTCCGCTCTGTGAGTGTGATTGTGAGCGAGAGCTGGCGATGACTTGAAACGCAAAGAAAAGAATACGCACCAGGCCGCCGAATATGATGGCGAAGAAGTATAGGTAGACAGTAGCGTTCGCAAAGCCCCATAGCAGGAACGCTCCTAGCGCGCTCCCAAATGCGCTCACCACCATGATAGATGGGTAAGGGAACCTATCGCTGAGGTGACCGAGGACGACCTGGCCCAACACACCGGATGAGTTGAACAGTGCGAGGACCACGGTGGCCGTGAACTGGTCGGAGAGGCTCCTCGTGAATGTTGGAATATATATCGACACCGGGAAGTAGGAGAGACCTTGAAGGAGGTTTGTGACGGCCTGTAGGAAGTGCATCAGACGCGAGAGCCGTAGGTGGAAGGCGCGGCAGACATGGGACATACGAAGCTCCAAAAGAGGGAGGTTTTGATGAAGGTGAGTTGAGGAGGAATGAACTGGGGCCGCCGCTGAGTCGCGCTGTATCTTGGCACGGGGAACCGACTCCGCATGCCAAGGAGTGCTACGGCGGAGCACAAACTGGTGCCTAGGGCCCATATCCGCAATGTCCATCGCAGCCCAACCTTGTCGAAGAGAGTGTTGAGCAGGAACGGGAAGGCGAAGCCGCCGACGCCTGTTCCCGAGAAGATGATGCCTCCGGCGAGACCTCGCCGTTCCGAAAACCATTCCGGCAGTAACTTGATGACTGGCATGTAAAGGATACCTCCGCCGATGCCGACGCCGACACCTTGCAGCAGTATAAGTTGCCACACCTGTTGGAATGCAATTTTGTTGGCAACATCAGAGAACATATAGCCTAGTAGGTCATGAATTGAGCCGCACCTGCGTCGCGAAGCTAGAACAGAACAGCGACACAAAGTAGAGCGCTAGTCCGAACCACATCGCCGATCGGAGGTAGTCTGGGTACTTGCCCAAGATGAAAGATAGGAAGACGACCTGAAGAGGTATAGTTAGTAGTAGCAGAGGACCTTCGGAGAATACTCTCCCGGCTTACCTCCCCATACTGCAAGGCAAGAGCAACAGTCCCCACGGCTCCGATGGCGACCCCGGACGAAGAATCGAATGGAGGGTGCGACGTATAGTAGTCTGTGGGGGGCTCCTATGAGTCCGTATCAGGAAGATGATTTCCGTCAAGAACCAGTACCTTGGAAGATACCATAACTGTTTGAGCCTCCAGTAAGCCATGCGGACATCGAGTTAACAAACCGATGAGAACGAACCTGAACCCAAATCCCCAGACCATCATCTCCAGAACAAAGGCCGCTGCACAGAACGTCCAGGCGCGGATCCTCTTGTCTACCGGTGGAAGCTCTTGCACATTCACGCCTTCTTGCGGATCGACCACCCGCAACGTCGCCATCGATGACTGCGTTGACAACGTCCCTGGGTGGTCCCCAACCGTTGTCATCTCCATGTCTACCTCTCCCTTACCGATACCTTCGGTGTCCATGTTCAGTTTGTCACCGATATGTTGCACTGATGGTCAGGAGCTGACCCGTCCTCGTTGACCATTTCGAACTTAAGGAATCGCATATTGCCAACTCGGAGCGTTACAGCTATGTATTTTCAAAACAAGCGGCCACTCGTTTCGGAGATAGCACTTAACTTGAGCTTACGTACTTGCAAATCACAATTTTCGCAATGTGCAAGTAGTATGTGCAAATGGTGGAAGCCGCAGCGAGGTCGACCACGGTAGGATCGTGAGCGCGTGAGCACCAGCCCGTCGAACAGAGAACCGCATACACACCTTGCACCGCTTGATGGAATACATTCTCCGGCTTGGCAGGGTCTGCCACCAATATTCAATGAACGACACTCGCAAGACCAAGGCGGCACGAGGCCTCGGAGGAGCAGCATCAGCAAAAACCCAAAACGCTCGGACTGGATTGTGCACATGGCAATCGGGCGGGCGCTTGCATGCGCTTGCAATCTCACCACAATCCCAGAGGCGGATTGCAAGCAGCTGCAAGCCTTCGACGTCTCGCATACGCTCGTCGATCTACGTCTGGGCAAAGGGCACGGTCCCTTCCAGCCGGCGACATCTCGAACCTTCTGTGGGCTGGTATAAGAACCCCCGCCCACCCGAGTCTTCTCCTCAACGCCCTTCATCTCCTCCCCATCACTACTCGCCTCCGCCGCAATCCTCCTCCGAGTCCAATAGTCCGGGTCTCCCCCGGCCGTCGCTTCTTCATCCGGAGTCCACCTCTGGTGGGGCGATGACCGCGTGCGCAAGGTAAGCAGTCCGTTCCTCGGATACATGTGTTCCCGGCATAATTCTCGAGTGTCATTCTAGTCGAGGTAAGTCTGCGTGTCCCAGGGATAGGTGAGTCTGCGTCTGAGTGTCTCTCGTAAGGTGAGTGCAGTCACTCTGCGCATCACTTACTTTTGTATCAGATATCAACGTTCCGACGAACATGCACGCAATACGAAGTGAGTATATGCATCCTGATATGCATGGGGCTCGCTGACGGGCACGTCCACAGCGACTTTGTAGCTCAATCTGGAGATTGTCCGGAGGACAGCGAGCGTCCGACTTCCGCCCTTCGCGAAGCCTCCCTCCCTCCTTCCGGACTCTCGATGTCGAATGCCGGCGACTGTGTGCTTTCTTGCCACCCGGCTACCCATTTGGATATTGCATGTCGTTGTCGCTCATAGTCCAGCTGTACCTCAGTCGTATTAGAAGTCTGCTGCAATGAATGCCGTACTTATAACAAACATCTTGCCGCTGCGTGAACCCTTGGGAACCCCTCTCCCATGAAGTGTTCGAGGGCCACGGTCTCGTTCTTTCGAACACGGCGGTTCCCGACATGCTTGCGAATCGTCCCATTCATGCACGAGAGCCGGAATCGCTCGCAAAGGCGGCATGCGCGCGCGGCGATTGCGATCGCCCCGCGGGGAGATTGCGGGGTGTGCAAAGTGGCTGTTAGTCAACGTATGCGCCAGCAATCGGAGAGGCCCATTGCAAGCGATTGCGCTGCTCGCTGGCGCTTCCATGCGCCGGCGATCGTTTCGGGTTTTTGCTGATGAGGCTTGCAATCTTGCGAGAGTACTCGCTCTACATCTTGCTTGTCTGGCATAGGGCGAGTGTCACGAACGTGAACTGAACAAATACAAGGAAGCAAATCACACATTGATCTAGCTGAACGAATAGTCCGTCGTCTATATATGGCGTCCCGAGTCGACGCTCGGTGCGATCACTTAGCGTCAGGCTTCGTCAACAGCGTTGGGCCGCTTCTCCTCCTTCGGTGCTGAAGTACCAGACTCGATGCCGCTGGCTAGACTGCCGACATTCGTTTGCACGTCGCTCTTCGAAGTCTTGAGTACGTCGGCGATCCGACGCGCGAGCGGCGAAGGCTCCGCCTCGAGAGCCATCTTCAGGAACCAGGGCTTGCTCATGTAGTTTCGGATGCTATCAACATGAAAGTCAGCAACTCTGTACTGGCTGTGGAACCTGCAAGTGGTGAAGCAAAAGACATACCCGTCAGGTAGGAGGACCACGACATTGGCACCCTTGGTCTGAGCAACGGCGCGCCCCCGCTCGCTGCGCAGCCATCGCAAAGCACCGCTCAAGGCACTACCACTGCTTCCACCGACAAGGAGACCCTCGTGACGCATCAGCAGTCGCACCGCTGCGAATGCTTCTTCGTCCGATGTCTTCAGCCACTCATCGACATCCGCGGGATCCCGTGAGAGAACATCCGGGATGAAGTCATAACCAATGCCTTCCACGACGTAAGGGTCACCCGAACCCTCAGCGTTCAACTCATCAGGATAGGCGAGGATACTGCCTTTCTGAAGAACCTGTCAGACAGGCAAAAATCGCAACACATGTTCACACAACTCACCGGATCGACTCCGACGACAACGCACTCCTTGTTATGCTTCTTCTTTATGGCGCGCGACAGACCGGTGATAGTACCTCCTGTCCCTGCACCCGCGACGAGTACGTCCACTTTGCCGGAAGAAGGATGTGAGTCTGTAGATGCCGTCCCCGTCACCGCCTCGATGATTTCTGGTCCGGTAGTGTATTCGTGCGCCAGAGGGTTGTTAACCTACAGCAACCAATTACCAACGACACCCAGGGGGTTGTATGCGCAGTTACTCACGTTGCGGTACTGGTCTAGAATAATTCCGCCCGGAATCTCCCGTTGTAACCGATGAGCCACTCCTGCGATCGTTAAGGAATTCAGCCACGAGAGATGGGTCATGTCCGCTGAAAGCTCTACCTATATGCGATTCAGGCGAATCCCATGCGGCCTCAGTAGGAGTTCGAACGACTTCAGCCCCGAGCGCACGAAGAGCAGCTTCCTTCTCCTAGAGATCAGGACGAAATGTGTCAGTATAGAATATTCAAAGCGACGCAGTCTGTACGAACCAGCGACATCTTGTTGGGCAAGGTGATAATCACCGAGTATCCCTTATCTGTAGTATTCAGCATATGTCCTGCAACAGGCCGAGGCTTTTACTGACCTTGATCGCGCAAGCCATAGCTAGACCAATGCCTGGTGGACAAAAATAAGCATACAGCAGCGATCAGGGCTACATGAGGCTTACCGGTGTTGCCAGACGTCGGCTCGATAACGACACTATGCCCGGGCACAAGTTTGCCTTCCTTCTCGGCCATTTCGACCATGCGTTTCGCGATACGGTCCTTGACAGA
>JABYQS010000937.1:0-10884 GCA_022592435.1 Cerioporus squamosus | reverse complement strand
CGTCATCTCCGCCGTGACCACCATTCTGGCCTCCTTCCTGGCCCTGCTCATTGCACAGATTACGCCCGTCACGAGGTCGCTGTTCAACAATATTCCAGCTGGGCCAGTCGCAATCATGTTCGCGGTCGTATACCAGTATATGCGGCTTTGCCTCCTGCATACCATTCCGAGTCTTCGGAGTGGGTATGAGTGACAAAATGTGGGCATATGCTGTCGCCTTACAAGTGAGTGTCTTCCCCTTGATGTTAAGGTCCCATAGAACTGTCCCGTACGACGGTGTCGATGCGCTGTTCTTGACGGACGTAATCGCTCTCGTACGCTCATGTCATAGGGCAGGACATCTTCTCCCCTGTATTGTGGCAGTGCTCGTTCTTGTACTGACAATATCTTCGCATAGCTAGCGGTGGCGCAATTTCCCGCCACTCTTCTACCGACCGCGATTGGACTTCTCGTAGGATATCTGTATCGGTCAGACTTCTTGCAGCTTAAGAGCTGGAGGATTTCTCCGAGGTGAGATGCCGTGGCGCTCGGCAGGTGCTGTTACTCATCCATGATGCAGGGTTGTGAGACTCGCGGAAAACTGGATAGGACCCCTTCTCGGAGAGGCAAAGCCCGTGCGGCGTACAAACCGAGTCTTGCCCGAACCTCGGCCTGCTACTGGGTCCCGACGCCAGGCCGCGAACCTCAATGAAGATGAGGTGATTACGACAGCTCGGGGCTCTCAGCGCAGGCGGCCCGCCGCTACACGTACGACAGCCCCCGCTGCGGCTGCACCACAAGCCGATTCCGAAGCCGATGACGCACGCAACGGTGCGGACGGCAATGGCAGCGGTATGGTTCGTCAGTGGATGTCGGAGCTGGCGAATGGGGCAAGGCCGGTTGCACAAGGTGGCGGAACGGTCAGGGCGCCCAGTGAATCTGAAATCACCATCCTGACGGGTATGTTCCCCGACATCGACCGCGAAGTTGTACTTGGCGTACTGCAAAGGAGGTGAGTAATCCTACGCAGCACATGTACCTACACATGCATCCTTCTTCCTAGTCTGGGTCCTCACGCTCCTGGGGTTCCTGGTTGTTTGATTGTCGAGCGACATGTTCAGGTGCTGAGATGCCTGCCCGGCCTCCTTCTTGCTTCTCATCTTGCCGTCTTCTCTACATCTCAGCAAGTGCCCCGTGTATGATTTGCTGCCATGCTGACGTTCCCTCCATTAGTCCCAACATAGAAGCGGCGGCAGAAACGTTGCTTACCGCGCAACCCGCTTCATGACATTGTGGTCTCGCCCGGTGGAGCTCTGCATGTGGTCGCAATAGAAATCCTTCGCGAGTCGGTTGCTCACCACCCAACCCTCCGGAACGCACGAATCCACGTAGAGTCGAGAACACTTTATCAGGTCGACTCTTCTGATCCGCATCTTCTCCATTATCCCTGAGGTCCGAGAGAACTGAGCGAACGCGTCAAGCCCACAAGCAAGTAGGTACGCACGTCGACCCTGTTCAACCTCCGCCCGACGTCGACGTGCGCATCGCGCGGCCTCAACGCGGCCACCCGGAGCCGAAGCAGACCAGGCGACAACCGTGTGCTTCGGGCTGCTACTTGGCTAGCATATCGTATTCGGGAGCAAACGTGCGGAGTTGCGGGTAGCCGAGGCGGTTCTACTGCCCCGGTACAAAACGCCTCGCCCCTGAAAGTTTCGAGCGTGGCGACTGCCGTATCAGCCCGTTTGGGACTTTGCTCTGAATGGTTCAGAGGTCGCTCTCGTCCGGTAGGTACGACGAGCCTAAGGCTTCGCATAAGTATGCCGAGCATGCTTCTTCGGAGTTGCGTACTCGATGGCATCAGCGCTCGAAGCTGCAGATTCCAGATAAGCCGGGGAGGCCGCGTATCTGGGGGGCGACTGAGGAGGAGAGAACCGACACATTGCACTCAGCGGGGCAAGGGTGACCCCTCAATCCACGACTCGGACATGCCGGGACATCTGACTGAGCTTATTGCCGTCAGTGCAACGAGGCTCGCTACCAGTACTACGCGACGGCGACCGCTGCGGTGGTTACTCACGTCGAACGTGAGGACAATTACGTTCTGTCCACGTTTGTGCTCACGTTCGCGCGAGAAGACTCAGAGACTGCAAGTCAAAGTAGCGCTGCCGGAGGGGAAGACCACGAGCTCATCAACGTTAAACCGTCGGGTTACTGCTTTACTGCTTGTTTCGCTTCCGCACGCTCAGGGTTGGCTAGAAGGACAGGCAAAGTAGACCTGAGCTTTGATCTCGGCGCAAGACGGTCAGGTGAACATGCATTGAGGAGCCCCACACGCTCGCAACCCCTTCAAACGCAAATCAGTCGATATCCAACCGTTATGCCGGCAGCTTGGGAGCAAGGATTCAGATAGTTCACACGAGCTTCGAGGCCCAATAGTGCAGCGAGACGAGTCTGACCAGATACATACAACAGGTAACAAGTTCGTAAGTCACAGGTACATCTCGTCGATAAAAATACAGACGTGGATCGTGTGCTACAGGTACCGGACCATTGTGCTGCGAACAATGATCAGACCTCCCCGTCTTCGCCGTCGTATAGCGCCTCCTCATCGTCTTCTTCCCCTGTGAAGGCGTTCGCAGGAACCGCATACAAGCGGAGTACGGGCTGTGGGGTGAGAGAACATAATTCAGGTCAGTAACCGTTTCGTGATGCTGAGGCCGAAACTGAAAGTGAGATAACGGTGAGGAATGATCCCGCGAGTGCTGGGACCTGGTGGCGCGCAGATCATGGAGACTAGACCAAACCCGTCCTTCCGAACCACTGCCCGGTATGGAACAATTGAGATACCAAGCAGTGATGCGGACGATCACGGAAGGTCTTGAGTGCGCGGAGAAAGTCAGTCTGCCCGCCGGCAGAAATTGATGAGAGATGACGTGACCGCCAACAGATCGCAGACCTCGTATGTTTCGTTACGAACCACTCTGACGTAACGATAGAGAAAAAAGAGACGCAATTTGGAAAGGACATGCTCAGGAACTATGCGCACCTTGTTGGGGTCCTTCACAAGGACGTACTTGCCCTCAGGCTGCTTCATGCACATATCTGCGACCGTGCGAACAATACCCCATCCGTTGGCGAGCGATACGTTGAGCTGAGAGGCGAAATCCGCTGGCCGCGTCGAGGTCGTGCTCAGGATGACATGACGAGTGTTGTCGCGCGGGTTGACGCGAGATATCCAACTGGAAGAAAGGGCAAAGATAAGATCAGTGGAACATGTACAGCAACGAATCTCCAGAGGATGGAGAAGGTCGGAAACAACTGGGAGACAAGACGTACCCGATTTTCAAGGCGTCGGCGCCTGCGAGCACACTCTGAACCGTCCACTTGGCAAGCTTGCAACTATTGTTCTTCATCTCTGTCGCAACGACGGCACCTCGCTGCGAGTCAAGCTTGGTGCGCCAGTCGGGCGCACCGCCAGCACCAGGCGCGCGGGGATCGAATTCGTTCAAGGCGCGGATGGTTACGAGACCGCGGCCTTTGCGAGGGTCCTGACCAGGCAGGTATGCGTCGACTTCTGTACGGACACAAATCCGCACATCTTCGTCCTCAGTGACACCCAGATCGAAGACACGGTAGCGGTAACCACATGACGCCAGGGGCTCCGTTTCGTCGGGTCCATAGAAGGGGTTCGGCTTGGAGAAGTCTATCGCCGGAGGAGGGGGAGTCTCGATGACCGTCTGGAACGCGAAATTTTGGTTGATGTATGTTGCTTCGAGCGACAAGGAGGTAGCTGAGTTGATCGACGGAGTTTCCGGTACAGGAATCTTCTCGTTCGGGTTGTTTGGGTTGACAGTAGTAGGATCTTGAGGGGGATCGGCCGCGTTCTCATTGACAGTGACGGTGTCGAAGGGGCCCCCGTCGCGCTTGTCGAAGAACAGCTTGTTCCCCTCGCGCACGACTACGATGTCCCACGGATACACCGACCTAGGAGCGGTCATGAGTACACTCAGGATGACGTCTGTGGTGTAGATCGTCGCCGTATCCCTGGCGGCCATCTGTGCATGGTCTGTCAGTAAGCCGTATAGTCGCACAATATCGAAGTACTCGCCTCCTGAATGACAGGGTCATCCGAGGTAGTAGGGTTATACTTGATGCGGTCAAGCAACTGCAGAGGCTTTTCCGTCCTGGTGGTGATGCGATCGTATGACTTCTCATAGGGATACACCCGTCCGTACGTCTCGCTGTATGGAAAAGTCAATGAGCTACGATAGTGTCATGCATTGCATGATAGGCTTACAGATCTTCAGGCTCGTCCACTTCAAGCCTGAGCTTAGCGAGACGATGGAACTCGACCTCCTCGAGCATGGCCCAGTCAGGCGAGATCGCAACTGAAGACTCCCTTGTTCGGCCGTTCTGGAAATGGTGGTTCAGCATTCATTCAATATGCGGTGATGACATGCGCACCTTTTCCCAATCTCTCCAGCCTCGCCGTCCACCACGCTGCGCACCTCCACCGCGTCCTCCGGAGAAGCCTCCCCTGCCGCCCCTCTGTCCACCACCGCCTCGACCGTACCCCGCACCACCGCGGCCGAGTGTCCTTCCCCTGGACATCGGGCCACCCCTACGGGCAGCACCAGTCTTGGTGTCCACAAGTGAGAAGCTTGACTCGTCCTCGGCATGGAAGTAGGCGAATGCGCTCGCGGTTCCACTACCAAATGCAGGCTGGCCGTCGCGCCTACGTCCACCAGGTCCACCTCCACGAACCTGCGTAGAAGACAAGCCTAGGTTCGTCGGACGGTTGTCGCCCGAGATATCATTCCAGTCCGCGAAACGACCAAGCTTGTCAGATTTTGAGTACGGGGCGTATGGGATGTCCTTGAACTTGAACTGAGGCGGAACGCTAGACGACGACGGACCCCATCCGCCATCGGGATTGTCGTTAATCGGTGGCAGCGAGAAGGACGACATCTTGCAGTCGATGTCGGTGAGCGTACAGACCAGATACAAAATTTCGTAGGCGCCCAGGCAGGCGTACAGTATAGACGCGCACGTGGGTGTGGCTCAGGCTCGGGCGCACCTCAAGCCCTGACGTCGACCATCATGAAGTGAGTCCGCTGTGTATCGCGCGTGTGTCTCTGTATTGACGTGTAGTATGCAGCGTAGTGCGCGAAATCAACAAGATAAATGAGAGGGAACTGGATCTGGGCATCAAAGGGTCGTGGCATGACGACTACAAGGGTGCGTCTCCGTCGTCTCGCGCGTTCATGCTCGTACTAAGATCATTGTTCAGACTCTGCATACATCTTCATTGGTGGCCTCCATAGAGATTTGACCGAGGGCGATGTCATCACAATATTCTCGCAGTGAGTACACCACTCCTTGTACCCCGTCCCATTCAAATCTGAACCACGCAGGTATGGCGAGGTTATGGATGTGAACCTTCCCCGCGACAAGGAGACGGGCAAGACCAAGGGTTTCGGCTTTCTAATGTATGAGGACCAACGGTCGACTATTCTGGCCGTAGACAATCTGAACGGGGCGAAGGTCCTAGACAGGACTCTCCGTGTCGACCACGTCAAGAACTACAAGCAACCCAAGACTAAGGGCGAGGACGGGGAGTGGCAAGAGGCCGAGGATCAGAGTCTGAACGCGAAACCGCCAGTGCTTATGGGTGAGCTTGTCTCCCATCGAGGTCATTGGCACGTCTGACATGTACCGCATTGCGCATCGACAGACGAAGCTGAGGCGTCAGGGTCGTCAGACTCCTCCGGCCCTGAGATTGACCCCGAGGACCCCATGCGAGACTACCTCATCGCTCAACGGAAGGAGGAGAAGGCTCACAAGAAGGGGAAGAAGTCTAAGTCCAAGCGGAAGCACAAGGACGAGACTCCGGAAGAGCGGCGGGCGCGCAAGGAGCGCAAACGGCTCCGAAAGGAGGGGAAGTCTGCCGGGATGAAGGCTGCGGAGGAACTGCTGCAGTCTTTGGGTGGCGGCGTGGATTCTGAGGCGCGGCGACGGAGAAGCGTATCTCCTAGGCGGTCACGCAGCAGAACTCCTACCCGTGGCCGCGACATGGACGAACGTCGGAGCCGCTACTCTCCCGCAAGAAGACGGAGTGGCTCTCGAGAACGTTCACCTGCCGGACGACAACGCCGTCGCAGTCCTACGCCGCCGTATCGCTCCCATGACGACCCAAGACAGCGTCGTCGGGACGATGACACCCCTCCCAGGACAAGGAGAGGGTTCGAGTGACGTTACTTGGCGCCGGAAACATAAGGTTGGACATTATATGCATTGGTTCGTCGCCTTCTATCTTGCTCGACCCTGCAACTTGTGATAGAATCTCATCCGCATTGCCTGAACTTCAGGTGTCTTTCTATTTTGAAGTGTCCTCTTGTCTCCCCTCGGCGTCGGCCCGCATGATGCTCTCATCGATGGCATGCCCTGTAAGGCCAATGTCAAGCGTGTGTCTCCCCAACCTAAGCGAACGCAGCTCTGTCGTGACACGTCAGTAAGCCGCCTGTTCTGATGTACGTATGCACCGCCTGCATGAAGGAACATACGGACTAGACTCGCACAGACACGGCCGACTGTGACATGTTGTGGGAAGGCGCGCGACGGCGAAATTGTCCATTGGCCTCTATTCGCCGAGAAGGACCATTCAACGCTCATTCCTTAGTGCTGACAACCATGGTGATCGCAGGACATCCGTACATTGGGCGCTGGCAAGAGCGCGATCTCGGCTTCCGTGATGCCCTCGAGACACCGTCTGCTACGCACAAGGGGTCAGTCACTTCTTTCAGTAGTTTCGTCGTCATATAGAGAAAATCTCTGAAGCACGGGAGACAGGCGTGCTGGTTCCATGGTACGACAACCTCAGCCTGTGGTGGTGAGCGGTCCAAGCTGTCAACGCACGTTCTAGGTCTTTCTCTTGAGCTCCGCAGATAGATTCTCACATGTCTTTCTGAGCCGTAAGTCTTGTTCTGATTTTGCTCGCCCAATAAGTTATTGCAATCTGCGACAGACCTGCGGACTGCGACAGGAACACAACTCGGGAGCAAAGGGCGGCGACTCAAGGTCCTGTCAAGTCTCACACCATCAGTCTGGATTCATCTGGGACTGAACATGCGACGAGGCGAACGCCGGAGGCGATGCTGTGGGTGGTTCTTGCATTCCACCTCCCGCCCTGCATCACAGTGGATGACATAACTCTATCGCTGGGCCCGCAACTTGGTCCAAAATTCTCAAACTACGTATGCGGCATTCTAATTTCTCAATGAACTGATCGTGATGGAGACCAAACAGCGTGACAGCTTACACCGCCGCGGAAGCAAACACAGATGCGCAGACTTGGCTGCAAGAGGGATGGTCAGATCTCCCTGTCTGGCTGGCAACACCGACTATCGCCGTGCGCAATCCGGACCGGACGAACACTCGTCATTCGCGCCATCAGCAAAACACCAAAAAGAGTCTAAGCGGGTGGGAGCGGATACGAGCATTGCAATCGCTTGTAATCCAACGGGCGGATTGCAAGAGATGAATATCTCGCGTAGGTACTTTGTACTCTATGCAATCTCAGCGCAAGGCGATTATACTCGGGTACAATCAGATGTAATCAATAAATTCACTTGCACGTCTTACATTAGATTTTAACGAGTGGAAGTGATTGGTGACGCATGCGATCGATACCCAATGTTACTCAATTCCAGCCCAATGCGCATACACCTTGTTGGCCACACAGATGACATAGAATCAAACATATCTGACTTATATTGCACAAGTGAAGATACATGCTTAGTTACGACGAACAAATAGGAGTTGGAAAGGAAACTTCAGCCGTAGTGGCGGCCTAGTAATCAGGCTTTAGACATATGAAACTAGGAGATGCGACTTGAAGGGCTCACAGAGGGAGGTGACAGCGCGTCGGCATATCTCTGGCACTGTATCAGGCTGTACGTTAGCGATCATCAAGACGACCGAGAGGGACCAAGGACATACCTGTCAGTTTGCATCCTTGGAACATGCTGCCAAGCGGGCATATCAACTCCAATTGTAAGGGCGACGTACCGAATTGGATGCGACGCTACATGAACCTCTTCCGCTCACTACCCTCCCTCGCTGACTCAGTGCCGGTGCTATGGGTACAGATTAATGCTCACCTTGTTCTGAGTCAGACATTCTGCCGCCCGGGAGTTGGATGCCTGACCAGGGACACTCAGGAGGAAATCGACTGGAAGACGCACCGTCGTCGTGGACTTGTGCCAGCATGACTACTGACGTAGTGAACGTACCAGGATGAGCCCCAACTTCTGGGTGCTGCGGGTTCCGGAAGGCCAGAGATGCGGAGAACTGACCTTCTCGAGCCTTGTCGCCGTGGTCCTGTCACTCTGAATGGGGCAGACAGTGTACCGCGCTCTTGCATGCGAGTACCAGTGGAGGAGAGTGAAGACTAGACGTACCACTACCCGTATATGAATCTCAGCACGTCCAGAGAAAATATGGCGGGAACTGGGGCGATTCTCGGGATGGTGGTGGTCGGTGGGAGAGATACGTCGCCCGCAGAGCTTGTCGTCGGGCTTAAGTGCGTTCGCTGGCAGGCCGAGGGAAGATCTGTGGCTATAAACGGGACGTTCAGTGTCCCAGTCGCGTTCGTTCGGTTGCCACCCACCAGTCCCACGATCGAGACCGGACTCCGGGCCCGGGAGTACTTTCTTTTGGCGCTGTTTGGTTCAGCTCGCATGCAAGAAGGTACAATCGCTTGCTCGGCCTCCTACTCAGCCAGTCAAGATTCACTGGGTTTTACCACCCCCTGGTTCAATGTCAAGGAGGTGGAAGGAGGTGTAAGAGCGGTATTTACTTGTGGGTGAAGTATTGGATAAGCTTTGAGGGTAAACTTAATTCGAGTAGGTATAACAGATAATAAGCGCGAGAAATACTCGAGATTCAACTAGGTGGTCGACTTGCCATCCCTACTAGCAGCTATCCTTCCGTCTGAACTACGTGGCCCACTCGACGTAGCAAGGAGGGCAGACCGCTGGACGGTATCCCCCGTTTTCGTTCCTTTCGGGCACTTGCCAATATAAAAGAAATTTTAGGACTTAAGAATAATTGCCATTGAATTGCTACGATACATGCCACAGCGTATACGGTACAGTAATACTTAGACGTACGTGATTGCATCAGTTGCGAAAGCACTCGCCACAGCTGATCTGAGAGCCTGCCATCTGCGAACACCCGAAAGCCAATAGAAGGTTGTCAATATCGTGCAGGGGCCACGATTAGGTGGGGTCCGGACACTCACCAGTACCGTTAACCCTCTGAGTCCGTCCGGCGACGTCGATCCGGGCGTGTATGCAGCCAAAAAGCGGTCACGTAGAACACAGCTGTACGTGTGTAGAAGTGCTCAGCAGGACAGGATAGCAGTGAATGCATATATGCGCTCACCGGAAAAAAAAGGTGGAAGGCGACCAGACGTGGAGGTTCTGCATGGTAGTGGATTGAGACGTCGCGGGAGAAGGACAGATCTAGAGAGAGCGACGAAATTGAAGGCTTGAAGAGTGCTCACCCGTATGCATGGTACCATACCCGGACGCTACTCCCTGTAGCAGCCCCTCCGCCCAGGTCTCGGACACGTTAGGCGGGAAGTCTGAGTGTAAGTCATCAGCAGAGAGTGTCGGAGCGCTGCCTGCCTGCTTACTCTGTGACGCCAGTACAGGGAGTTCACGAGAAGAGATAGGTGGGGGGTGGTGGTGGTAAGAGACAACGAAGATGTAGAGGCGACTTGAAGTCATGGAGCGCCGGCGTAGACCCTCTGCCCAGTGTTCGAGTAGCACTCAGAGTTAATCCTCATCCAGAGGTCGGAGTATAGGACATCGACGAGAGCGAGGAGTCGAAGTTCAACTAGGTGCAAGTGGCCGGTTGCTTCAAGTTTACTCGCGCGTCGTCCATGGCTCGAGGACGCAGACGCCTCAAGCGTGGGACTCCGGCAAGCCTTTGGACCTAGCTGAACTAATTTGGACTTGTAATAAGCATTCTATTTGCGGGATTTCACTACGTTTGACTAGCTAAAACTCCCAAATATACTGACAAGTGAACCAGGGGGTGGTAAAACCCAGTGATTGCTGTGGATTGTAATCGGTTACAAGCCTCCGAGCGAACGCAATCGGTGCAATCCGCTGGCATCGTTTTCGGTTTTTGCTGATGGCACGCATGGTTCCGCCGCTCAATCTTCGCACAGATGTCCTGTGCAATCTTGCCTCCCGAAGCGCGAAGCAGACGTCCTTCCTTCCTTCGCACTTCGACCAATCACGATGGAATCACTCTGCACTGTCCAGCGCAAGGCCCCGTGCAAGGCGAGAAGGCCTCTTCGGAGCGTCCATCTGTGGCGGAGCAGCGGGATCTTACGAGATCCCGCGCGAAGGATGGTTCGGCGCCCACTCCCCATAATGGACTCTCATCCACAGCACGAACGCAAATATAGCAGATCAGGACAGCATAATGCGCAAATATTGCGTACTCCGCGCTGCTGGAGGTTGAGCGGCTTTGACCTGCTCGATGGTCGGACAGTCTGCTGCCACGTCCTGTTTCTAACATCGGCTTGCGCTCACAGTGTGTCCGACCATGAGCGGAGCGCTTGGACGCAGTAGCACCTACTGTACCTTGGAGCTTACTCCGTAGAAACGTTTACATGAGCGGTCATCGTGCGGCGTCGGCGACAATACACCTACCAATGCTCCGACCTGGCGTCCTGTGAGAGCGTTTAAGTAATCACCAGCAAGATCCGTGCAGCCGCCAAAATGAACCGAGTTAATGCACGGTGGCTTGCTAGTACTAGTGGTAGCGGCAAGCCCGTGCTATAATATCTGAGGGACACAGTGTTCGTTGAGCTAGTTTTCTTATTGGGTG